>BQNB010158758.1:0-14993 GCA_026074375.1 Tanacetum coccineum | reverse complement strand
ACCTCTCAACGGGAATTTATTCTCGGGCATGGTCTACTTTATGACCATGCAAAGGCTTGTGATTACTTTGCATCACAACCCGTGCTTCCTATGTTTCCATAAGTGTACGTGTCAGTGCGCTTATGTGTTCAACTAAGAGAAATCTTATTTGCCATGGTGTTTGTTGTTTTCAAAATAAAAATAGTGCTTCATCAAAAAATGCTTTTTCTAAGACATTTGACTTCTCAAATAATGACTATAGCTTTTTATATAGAAAATGGGTCATTGTTTAAGGGGGGAAAAATGTCAAATATCTTCTTCATAATAAACATGTGCTTAACGGGAAAAAGGTTTTTAAACAATGACGAAATATCATTCCTAAGGAATGTTAATAAGGTTTAGCTTATGTGCGCCTCACATGTTACTTGTTTAAGCCTTTAGGGAATATGTTGCAAAATTAAGTCTATAGGTATGATAGTATAAACATTAGGGACTAATTGTGCTAATTGTTTAACTTGTATATGCCTTATAAAACTTATTAATGCAAAATAGATAGATTAGGAAACTTCAGGGGGTGAATGTGTCAAACAAACAAAATTGTTTATTAACCCACCCACCCCACCTGTTGTCACACACACAAAACACACACTTGCAAAAATCTATCATCCCTCACACGATTGCCATCCTTGAATCCATTATTTCATGTTGATTTCAAGCTTAAGGTATAATTAAAAACTTGTTCTACATGCTCCAAACCACTCACATCTCAAACGAATTACGTTTTCATTCGGGTTTGATCTCAATAAACCCTAACAGTCAAAATTAGGGTTCATCAAAATCGAACCTGGATAAAAACTTAAATTGAATGAGGGGTCTTACTTGCTTTGGAGTATAGAACGCTCATATAAAGTAGCTTTCCATTTGGAATTGATTTGAATGTGTTATTGCTATGTTTAAGTGCGAAAATTAGCGTTTTTAAGAAATAGTGTAAAAATTTTATGGGTTTTGTGTCTAGGTGTTAAATACAACTGTATTGAGCATGTTTCTATATTCTAATCCTACCATTACTTGTATTCGTGGAAATATATGTGTGTTCATGGATAAAATTTCTTGATTTTTATTTTTGTTATTGTATCTTGGCTTAAATGTTATTATCAGTATGCCTAAATGATAACATTATCATCTGAATGCAAATAAGTCAAAAGTGTGCCTAAAACGAATGGTTTGTGAAAAAGGATAAAAAATGTATCGAACAACTCTTGTGTGAAGGTATCGAACAACTCTAGTGTATAAGGAGTCGAACAACTCTAAATGATAGAAGGTACCGAACAAATCTAGGGGTAGAAGGTACCGAACAACTCTAGATTAGAAGGAGTTAAACAACTCTAAATGATAGAAGGTACCGAACAAATCTAGGGGTAGAAGGTACCGAACAACTCAAGATTAGAAGGTATCGAACAACTCTAACTTCGAAGGTATCGAACAACTCTTAATTAGAAGGTACCAAACAACTCTGTTGTTAGAAGGTACCGAACAACTCCGTTGTTAGAAGGTACCGAACAACTCCATTGTTAATTCAGAAGACAAAAAATGCTTAAGATCAAATTTTCCCATTTAAAAAGCGACTTAGAAACTTAATTAGAGAATTAATTAAAATTGGTTAATTATACATTCTAATCAAGTTAAGTTGGCTTAAGTTGTAAATCAATCATACATGTTCACTAAAGTGGTCTATATAGTATCCTATTTAAAATTGGTTATATATATAAACTGTATTGATCTATCTTAGCAAAATCATGAGTACAACAAAAGCACAGCAAAAGGCATTGGATGATGCTCTTGTAGCACCTGAAAACCGTCTCAAGATCAGAAAACACAATCTTTAACTTAGCCCAACTCTCAAATCCAATGAACCCACCATACAAGTGGCATTAGATGCATTAAAGCTCACTCGTTTCTACAAAGCATTTGAAGTCACTGCAGATGTTCTAGAAGTTTACATGCAAGAGTTTTGGGCTACTATCACTAAACATCACTTCTCACTCTGTTTCAAGATGAATGGCAGAAGCCATACTATTAATGTTGACAACTTCAGAGATATGCTCAAAATCTGCCCTAAACTCCCAGGCCAAAAATTTGAAGATCCTCCGTTTGAAGAGGAGATTATTCCTCTCATTTGAGATCTTGGACACACTCGTGAGTTATCTGAAAAAACACAAACACACCTAATAAAAAAAACCTAAAACTTAGGAACTAAAAAAATGTTTTTATATTAAAAAAATTCAAAAATATTTTAAAAAATGTAATTTTACTTATATACCCTTTTGAATTAAAATAAAATAAAAATATTTAAAAAAATCTAATTGGTTGATGTTGGTTCTCCAAGTTATGTACATTTATTTTGTTCTGAAAAGAACCTCACCCATACATATATATATATATATATATATATATATGGATGGGATCATGAGAAAATCTAAATTTGGTAGAAAACACAGAAAAACCAAACAAATGCCCTAAAAAAACCAAACAGATGCCCTAATTTTTTCACGCTAAAAATTGTTTTTTCAGGCAAATATGGCCTCGATTTACACTCTGTAAAAACCCAAAAAACCCAAACAGATGCCCTAAAAAAATCTTTTATATAGCATGAAAAAATTAGGGCATCTGTTTGGTTTTTGAGTTTTTTACAGACATTATATCGAGGCCATATTTTCCTCAAAATCCAATTTTTAGTCTGAAGAAATTAGGGCATCTGTTTGGTTTTTTAGGGCATCTGTTTGGTTTTCTGAGTTTTTTGGGTTTTTTAGCAAAATATGGTTTTCCCTAGAACTCATCCATATATATATATATATATATATATATATATATACATGGGTTCTCGGATTTTTGGGTAGTGTCGTTCGGGTTTATTAGTTAAAGAATTAAAAAAAGACAGAACTAAAACCAAACATCTTTTTAGATGGGAAACCAAACAGGAAAACATCAAACAAAAATTCGGTTTGGTTTTGCATAAATTTAAAAAAACTAAATTCAAGTATATTTTATCACATAATCTAGTTAAATGGTCAATAAGCATGTTAACCTATGCAAAAAAACCTAAGAGTAAGTTAACTCAAGCATTAAAAATATCCTCCCCTATGTAAAATAAGCTATCCTAAATCAGCCATCATTCCCAAAACTCTAATAAAATGACACCTGGCATTCTTTTTCATCTAACGAACCATATTCAATTCACCCTTACAACAATAATCTATCAACACAAAACCCCTAAAAAACCCACAGCCTGAAAGTCCCCCCAAATAAACAACCAACAATCGATTAAGAACAACAGTTTTCATCATCAAAGATGATACATAAACAACCCAATAATTGATCAATAACAATAAAACTAACAACACAACAATCTATTAATAACACACACATGCAATGATTTTGGAAATATTAAAAAGGGGCATTTATCAGGTTTATGATTTTTGTAATTGATCATCAGCATAATATTTTCAATCAATTGATGATGATGTTACAGTTGGTTTTTCATCCAACTGTTTAAATTACAGGTTACTTTTACTGTTTATAATTTTTCCCCGTGTTTTGTATTTGTTTCTTATGATATGTAGATTATATTTATCTTTAGGTTTATTGTTTGTACGATTGTTTTTTAGAACAAATATATGTTAATTTTATGTTTCCTTTTAGCTCTATATATGATTGTTTTGTAAATTAAATGATACTTAAAAATCAACTGGTTGTTGTTGTAGGTGAGAAGTTTTAGAAAGACAACACAATTAACTCAGGTAACATTTCTACCATAAGTACTATATGAATTTGTTTCATCTTCTTTTTATCAAGATTTGAGGGTCTAAAAAGGTATAATGTCTGAATGTGAAATGACAGGGAAAAGTTTTATTAAAATTAAGATTTGAGGGTCTAAAAAAAGATACAGAGAATTACACGATTGAAGTTACTCCATGTGATAGTGAAAGTGTCTTACATTTAATAATGACAAACATGTTACTTGTAATATACAACGTAAAATGCGCAAGTTACTTGTAACCATATATTGTCAAAACATACAATCATCAGCACCTCTCGACGTCTTGAGTATCCTCATGTTCTAACACATGTTTGAATATGTGTGTTATGTTGCAGCATAACAAAACCATCTAACAAACCATTGAGAATTTTTAGAATATATTTAGGAGTCGTCAAGTATTTACAATCTCAATCATTATATTTTGAACCTCATTTCATATTTCATTACATGATTTTACAAACAAGGCTAATGATGAAAGTTGCATACATTGCATCAAAACACTTTCATAAACTCGTAAAATCACTCGCATCGTTTCATAAAACCTTACAAGTTTTATTAACTTTCACAAAAGTTTACTTACATTTTATTTAGCATATTACTTTTATTTTAAGAAAATGATTTAATCATCTTTTATATAACTAGCCAAGTATCTTTCCCCTTTAGGAAATTATCATATGAAATCATGTGTAAAATGTAAGATCTTACCATTTTGAAAAAAATCCAAATACTCTAGACAAGTATATTCCCTTTTCAAAAAGTATCATATGAGATATTGTGAAGAATCTAAGATCTTACCATTTTGATAATGATCCAACATTCTCCTTCTAGATGATATCTTCCTCCTTAGAAAGTATATCAGATGCGATCTTACATCTATAAACATATCTAGCCCATTTTTAAGTATGATATGATCCTCCAATCAAAATAGAAGATATCACAAGATTGTTGTAATTTTTCATGCCTTTTCGATGAAATAACATTTAAAAGAAAAAAGCATTAACCCTTTAAAATCAGGATTGATTTTTATAGTTTTATAGGGGACGACCCCTCTTGAGGGAGCCGTGAGAGGGGGTCATGGGTCTTTTGATTACCCAAAAGTTGGCCTATTCAAGCAACCACTTTGCATAACATCTTTTTTTCTCTTGCAAACACTTTTTCAATCTTTTATAATATAACTTAACACATTCTCAAGCATATAAAACATCCTCTAATCCGTGACCATAATGCTTCTAACACTCATTTATTGAAAGAAAATTAACATGCCATGATCCTTCAAGAACAAGCCTAGATCTATTATCACCATCAAGGACCACAAGCATACTTGTATATAAAGATTCACTACAACAAGCTTATAGAACGTGTCATCTTCATTGAAGGCTTTTCATCAATAGAAGTTCAACCACATCAAGCTTAGAGTTCTTGATATTTACATTAGGCATTCATATCTATTAGACACATATATCTTGGATTATAATTCTACACCACCATGTATCATTACTATACAAAATATTGTATCACCAACCATACACCAAACTAGATTAGACATTTTTATGTGTTTAAGCCTTAAAACACATGGTTAGTAAGTTTCTTATGTTGGGTCATAAAACATAACAGGTTTGGTTATACCCGAAAAAGAACTTGATATATAGCTTAGATTCTATAAATAATGTAAGCGAATTTGTAAGGTTTTCTCCGCTGATAGGGAGCTTGTTGACATAGTGAAGTAACTCTCGAGTTAGAAACTCGAAGAGTGAAGTAGGGCGAAGATGGACGCTTCATGACCGAACCATTATAAATCATCGTGTCTAGTTTACTCTTTCTTTTACTTATCATTTTGTCCTTTTACATATTTCTTTGTGATAATATTTTCATCATGTTTATGTTTGGGGTGTGGCGATATATTTATGCTTTCTATTATCTTTATAGTTGTAGACTTGTTACCATCACTTATCATATTACATCACACTTGATCAGTTATTTAATACGATATATTTAAGTTTTTTAACGAGAAAGTATTCAACACTTTACGTTTTCCACAACTGTCAAATCCATGTCGCTATTATTTCAAAACAATATGGTTTTCAAAATAGAGTATAACCCATGTATCAAATTACAATGCCCAGACTCAAAAATGGATTTTGTTTTTGATAGCCTATAGAATTTTGCCTTTTTGCCCAACTTAATTTTGATTAGAACCTGAGACCAATCTCATTAAAAAGTAAACTCAAATAACTTTAAATTGGTTTTGATCTCATCAAAATCTAATGAAAAGTTGATTTACTAAGATTTTTTGAAGTTGGCCAAAATTTAGAAATACAAGGGACGAATCCCTTCAGGGAGGGGTGTGACCCTTCCATTCCCATTTTTTGAAGTTAGCCAAAATAGCCACTTTGGTCCATCACCTGCAATAATAGGCTTATCCTTCAAGAACCTAATATGCAAGTTTTCTTCTATTTTCCTAGTCCTAATGTTGTATACCCTAAAAGCCTTACTATTCATTGAGTATCCAATAAAGAATCCTTCATCTGACTTTTCATCAAACTTGCCTAAATAATTTAAGGTATTAAGAATGGTAACATGACACCCAAATAGTCTCATGAAGCTTAGAGCATGTGTTCTACCTCTAAACATTTCATAAGGGGTCTTGTTATGAGGCTTAACTACTAATACCTTATTCTGCACATAGCAAGCAGTATTAACTACTTCAGTCCAAAATGTAGTAGGTAACTTAAAGTCAGCTAACATAGTTCTAGCAGCCTCAATTAGTGTCCTATTTCTCCTCTTAGCAACACCATTTTGCTGAGGAGTTCTAGCTACACTAAATTCCTTCTTAATGCCTTTCTTTTCACAAAACTCACTCATGACTCTATTTTTGAACTCTGTTCCATTGTCACATCTGATCATCTTTACTTTCTTATCAACTAGATTTTCTACCTCAGTTATAAAGCTCTTAAGAATGCCACTAGTCTCATCCTTAGTTGTTAGAAAGAAAACCCAAGTAAATCTGCTATAATCATCAGTGACAACTAGACAATATTTCTTATTCATTAAGTTGCTCACAAAAGTTGGACCAAACAAGTCCATATGCAACATGAAAAAAGGCTGAGTAATAGAGTTCTGAATCTTGGACTTACAAGAGGCTTTGTGTTGCTTTCCCTTAAGGAAAGCAACACAAGTTTGGTCATTTTCAAAACGTTTTATAGGTAGACCTCTCACAAGATTTTCCTCAACAAGTTTATTAATAGTTTTAAAATTTACATGACCTAGCCTCATATGCCATAGCATTGATTCATCAATTGTGGCCTTTGCAACAAGACAAGTTAAACTCTCTTTAGGAACACTATTCTTCATATCGACACTGTACATATTATTCTTTCTAGGAACTTTAAGTAAAACATGACTTTCATCAGCTAACTTAAAGTCAAGAGACAAAACAAAACATCTAGTGTTAGTAAAAAGAACATTGTTCTTTTAGTCACACATCTGTGAAACACTAAAAAGGTTAAACTGTAACTCCTTGACAAAGTACACATCCTCAAAATCAAGCTTACCAGTTTTAAGTGTTCCTTTACCAGTAATTTTCCCTCCTTTGGCTCATCCCCTAAAAGTAACATATCCTCCATCAAATTCCTTGATAGTTTGAGAGATAGGACATGTTCCTTGTCATGTGCCTTGAGCATCCACTGTCAACATAGCCTTGATCTTCTTTTTGTGGATGACCCTGCACATAAAAATAAGGAAATTAGTTTCCTTGGGGACCCAAGCAATCACTGACTTGGATTTTGCCTCGTGCATCAACATAATCTTCTATTCAAAGTAATTGAGCACTATTAAGTTTGGTAGGTCTCCACCCCCCAACATGTGAGCTTAACAGCATTAACCTGATTTGCCCTCCACAGCATTACTACTGCTGAATTTGGCCTTGCATATTAACTAGCCCCTTTTTTTTTTTGTTTTTTTTTGTTTTGGGCCCTAGCAGTATAAAATTTTTCCCTAGCAGTATAACTTTTTTTGCTAAAATTTTTGTTAGTTAATGTTGTTCTTATTTGATAGGGCCTCTTTATAGTTGATTGTGCTGATTTAGAAAAACGTGACATTGGTCTAGCACTATAAACTATAGTTTTGGGATGAGCAATATTAACAGCCTACAGTATTTAAGTGGTCTTAGCCATTTCCATTAAAACTGCTCTTGAGCCATGTTTCCTGTGAGCACTAGGTGAGCCTTTAGCAGAATAATTGTGAAATTTCACCCTGTATAATTTATTCCCAGATACCACCCTTTCCCTTTGAATGTAATTGCAGTCACCGCATAATGGTCAAAACTTCCACAGACTAAACAAGCTATTGTACGCTCTACAAAGTCCATTTCCTAGTTTTGTTGGGACTTCTGCTTATTCTAGTTTCTTTGATGTCCCCTAGGACTTTGTGACAGTATACATTCACATATTAACTGGTTTCCGTAGCAGGTTTTTCTTGTGTGAGGTCTAGACAAATTTCTATCTTAGCAACAGTAAGAAAAAACAGTTTTCTTCGCTAATTTATCATCTGACACCAACTCCCCCTTCCATAAAAAACCCAACCAATGGCATTAGGAGATTCCTAACCTCATTAGAAATAACTTCACTAACACTCTTACTAGCTTAGGTCCATAGCTTCAAAACTCAGTTGCTTGGAACTCCTCTAACCAAGTAGTACGAATCAAGATTTGGGTGGAAAATAACCCTATATGGGGAGGTGAACAGCATTATACTTACAAACCCCACCAAACCCTTTCTACAATTTATCATTATCTGACACCCTATTAATTGTTCTAGACTCTTAGAAAGCATTATCAAATTTTTCAATTTAAGTTATTGCGTTTCGTTTTCTTGCGTAAGCTTTTCTATCTCTCTTTAAGCATGTTAATTTATGAGTCTTTATATGAGATATCCCTTTTAAGAACAGCAAGTTACTCCCAAAAAATTTTTTAAACCCTCATTCTATGTAAAACAAGTTACTCTTCTACAGAGCTAACCCCTCTTTATCAGTAGCTAATTTGAACACGGATTTGTTAAACGCTATTCTTAAATCATCATTAGTTTTAAGAGTTTCAAAGCTTTTTAGACAGGTTTTTGAACAGGTTTTGTCATTATTATACCTCAGAGTCTGAAAAAGCTATAAGAGTCATGTTTGTAGGGACTTCATCATCTGTCATATAGCTCCAGTCAAAAGCAGCTCCATCAATAGCCACCATGGCTTTAGAAGAAGTTTCTTCTACATTTACAGTCTTTCTAGAGCTGTCTTGATTCATGTACCTGTGCAATCTTGTTCCTAGTCCCTCTGCATTCTCCCTTGCAAAGTGTCCCATCTTATGTAGTTAAAACACTCTATAACATTTGACTTATCATATCCATCTGGTCACTCCCATTGATAGTGTCTTTCTATCGAAACAGTTTCTTGAAAAACCTTTCTGTCCGTATGCTCAGCAATGCTAACTGCCACCTCAATCTATCTCTTCTATGTCAGCTTTATGGAATTGTCAAGTCCTCATATACAAGTTGAGACCCTTTGGTTGACTGGCCAAAATGCATAAACATGTCCATCACATAAGTTAGCAGTACTAACTTGAGTACTAGCAGTGCTAACTTGAGTGCTAGCAGAGCTAACTTGAGTGTTAGCAGAACTAACTCCATAAGCAGTATTAACTTTATTAGTACTACTAGGGGATGACACAAAATCCATATTGTAACATCCGAGAATTTTCGAATTTTTGAATGACTATTTCAATCGTTGACTTTTCGGGTCTGGCTTGACTTATAAGAACGATCATCTAAATCACGTTTTCATGACTCGGACTCTACAGCAAATTGATGTAAAACGAAATTCCTGACAACTTTTCAGTTTTGCCCGAGACCTGGAAACGAGCCGAAGAGGGCCAAAACAGCCCCGCAAAGTTTTGAAAACTGCACACAATGGATACCGACACATAAAAATAATTAAATTTAATTATTTTTTAATTATCGCTATGTATTTAATAAAAATATTAAATAAAAAGTATTTAATAAGTTTACTTAAGTAGCGTTGTTGATAACACGCGATTATACCGAGTTAAAAGTTCTTTTTATTTTAACCCAGTCCAAAATAATAATAAACTTTTTAATAACTTTTATAAAACGTTTACGAAAATTGGTCGGGTGAATACTTATTTTATCAGAAAAATGATTTAGAAAACAATGGCGCAAGTTTCGTGTTCTGAATCGACCGTTAAGTCGCTCAAACGAGTCCCGAACCGATGGTTATAAAAACTATATTAAAAAGTTACACTTTTTACCCTGAACTATTTTAATTTGCCACTTTCCAATTTATATATATATATACCACTTACAATTTTTATTTCATTTTCATTCTCTCCTATACTATACACTCACCAACATCCCCTCTCCTCTTCCCCACATCATCTTCTCCGGTGAGTCCTCCCACCGCCGGCCACCATTACCACCGCCGGAAAAGTTTTCCGGCGGACATATCCGGCGAAGACCAAAAAGACTCCCCATCCTCCGATCTATCCGATCCCCAGCCTTCACTCAAGTCACCTCACTCGCGGACTCCCACCACCGACGCTACCAATCATCCATATACCATCAATTATACACCATCATCAACATCATTCACCATCGTCACATAGCCACCAATTAGGGTGCGGGTAGGTTCGTATCAGAATTTGTACCCGAATGGTGCGTTTGGGTTTTGTTCATACCAAGAATGGTGCGTCCAGGTGTGGTTTTTAAGACCCATTAAGGGTGGCGTGATGTTGTAAAACCCCTCAAGGGGTGTTTGTCTGTTCGGTGACAGAAAGCCGCAAGAAGGGGGGTGTTCGGGTTGGGTTAAAATCACCAACAAAGGTTTGTTTGTTCGGGTCAGCCACCATATGGGTGCGTTTGGCAGCCCCACCCCATGAGGGTGTGTTTGTTGAGAGTTATTCACCAATGAGGGCTACGTTTGGTTTGCGTCGGGTTGATAAATATAACAAGGGGTGTTGTTTCGGTGGACTACCGCCACCATAGGGGTGTCGTGTTGGCTGTCAACAGCCGGGGACAGCCGAGGGTATTTGTTTCGATGGGTTCATCAGTCGGTGGACAAAGGTGTGTCGTTTTGGCTGTCGGACAGCGGTGCGTCGGGACAAGCCGTTAGAGTATGTTGGGTAGGATTCGGGCAGCCAACGTGTTTGGGTCGGGTCAGCCGTCTTTAGCCGCACATTAGGTGCGTTTGGTTTGGACAACACCCAAAGGGTGCGTTTGGTTATGATAACAACATAGGGGCGTTTGGCAGGCACTGCACCACAAGGGTGCGTCCGGGTTGCCTTAGCACCAAGGGGGTGTGTTTGGTTTTGTTAAACGACCCAGCCAAAGGGTGCGTTTGGGATTTTAAAACGCATAGGGAGCGTTTGGTTTTGATGACAGCCTCATAAGGGGTGTTTGGTTTAGTAGAAAACCCTCAAGGGTGCGTTTGGTATAACAAGGTATACACAAAGGGTGTGTCTTAATTTATATAAATCGAATAAATCATAAGACTTTATATATATAAAACTGGATCAAATGGTGGTTTAAAAGGTTAAATAAATGTGTAAATTGTTATTTCCATTTCGTCTAATTATATATTTTTAAGATTGTTAATTTGTAATATTTCAATAACCGGATAAACAAACGGGAACTATACTTTTACAAATGGGATAATTATTTAGCAAACCGTCAAGGAAACAATATACTAGATTATAAAATATTATTTTATATTTTATAATTGTCAACTAGAGATTTACATCATAACCTTTGTGAAAGCTTTAAAAACATAGTGTACATGATTTGTAACTTTAAAACGTACGATTACTTTTATGCTACGAACTTTTTATTTATTTAAGTGGTGATTTTCTAAAACGTGTCGAATTATTTAGTTTCCTTTATTTCTATCATCTTTCTTATATAATACTTGGAAGGTATTATATTATTAAACCATTTTATTTTAATTGTCACCTTTTAGATATAACACATGTCGTGTATCATATACGCTTCGAGTTATTCTTTTGGTTGTGTATCCTGTTATATAATTCACGGTATGAATTATATACTTGGTTATTTTTCGTTATGTAATATATACGGAATATATTACACACTCTACGTTTACTCTTTGATTTATTTATTTAACCAACCACCAAACTATTACAACTTTAAATCTAAATCTTTTATCAACGTATTACGTTGATGTACTCATTCATCGGGAAACCCAAGTATATCATCCTAGGCTAAACCGTTAGGATCAGCTGCATCTTCTTGGTCGAGCCGTTCCAGTTTCCGTTTTGTCTGGCGCTTAATATGCGCATTCCCGCCAATCGTTCTTCGACATCGATGTGAGTTTATAGCCCCTCTTTCACTTGTTTTACATTTACTTTACAAATCTCGGGGGAGAATACATGCTCAATACAACTTATTTACATGTTCGTTTACAATATCTTTTACATACTATTCTACACACTTGGTTTACATACTTGATTTTGCAATTCATTACAAACACAATTACATGGTTGATTACAAACTTGGTTTCATACTTTGTCACATACTCATTTGCATACACGTTTACGAAATTGTTTACATACTCATTACAAACTCAATTACTTGATTTATATCACACTCTTTTCTACTTATGGATTTAAGTACTCAAAGCTATTTACGAATACAATGGTTAATTTTTATTGGACACAAGTGTTTTCGGTTATCATCTCCTGTTTACATGTGCCTAAGTAACATAACCCACCATTGCCCATTATCATGAACTGTTAAATTCTTGACCGGAGGACCGGTTGAGGAAGCGCGAGTGTATAAATAGATCTATTTGGGATTGACATCCCTGTTCGGGTGAGTAGCTCTCACTAGTTTCGACCGTACTGAAACACGAATGCATACATGTCGGAACAATTTGGATGTTACGGGTTTGAACATCTACACGAGCCTTTATTTGCATTAAATTGCATACATAGATGTCGAGCTTCAGTGTCATGAGCTTAGCGCAACAGTAGATATTATTTATGTGGTACTGTATCTGTTATAGTAGACCCATACATTTTGGAAAATCAACGATTTCACTGTCCATACTACTTATTGAACATTACTAATTTCTAAACACTTTCATTATATTGCGGCGAAGCAATAAACACTAAACTCTTTCGGTTCTACATTTACTCTTACATTTTTGGCGATTATTATAAGGATTGAAATGGTCATACATACTTTATAAATCTTTAGATTCCAACATTTACATTTATACTTACAAAACTCTATGAACTCACCAACTTTAATGTTGACACTTTTAAGCATGTTTTTCTCAGGTGAATTAGATGCTTGGCTTACTTGATGTGCAATGGAGTCTAAAATTGACAAGATTTCATTTATGGATTTCTACTTACATACAAATGATCAAATCTCGTTGGGTTATTTTCAAGCTTTTCATTGTGATGCAATTATGGGACAAATGTTATATCAATTTCAAAGAAATCAACGAGATTACTTTTCAAACGACACATTTAGAGGTCGTTCTCTTGTATCTTGTGCTATTGTATTATGAAGTAACGCCCCCGGACATATTTCCGCTGCGACACATTTTTGGGGGTGTTACAGATTGGTATCAGAGCCAAGGTTATAGAGAACTAGGTTGCATATTTTACCCTAGACTATAACCGTTTTCACAAGCATTGCATCACATCAAACACTTTCAAAGTGCATACACATTACTTGCTTACTTGCTTACATTACTTGTTACATTATGTGCTTACATGACATACATATATATAATATATATATGCTTACATCCCTTTGCGTATATCGTACCGTTATTTTATATAAGAGTTATTTATATAAATACCAGAATATTTTTAAGACATTGTGGGTTGCACAATGGTCTCATTCTACTCGTCAGACATTGTGAGTTGCGCAATGGTCTCACTTCGTTCTCAGACATTGTAAGTTAAACAATGGTCTCTAAGAATAGTATTTTCTTCATAGCTTTATACAATATCGTATTACGTGGAGACCGTCATAAATTTTTGTTTACATGGGATTATGTATGAATCTAAGTATTACAAGTCTTGTATGGGCGGGACTTGTAATATGAGGATTGATATGATAATTGCTATGTTAACAAAGCCCGTCATTTACCTATTTACTTAAACTTTGAGTACTTATTAACTATCTTGAACTCTATGTTGATCTCGCCTGATTGTTTCACTCACCGTCTCTGAAGACGAGTTTCAAACACTCGTCCCATACTCATTAGAGCACCTGCATCGTCATGTCATCTACCACCTTGAAAACTTTGTGTGTACGCGTGTTGCATCAGAAATTATTAAGTAGGATGATTTATAATCTCTTTATTTAAAAGGATTGGGACGCCTTTTCGGTTAAATAAAGAAATTGTAAATCACCGAACCATAAGTTTATCAATTCATTATTTACATAAATTGGGATGCTTCTTTATGCAAATAATAAATTCTAAATGAGTGGACTTAATGGTATCCAATATGACATGAGTATGAACTCGAACCCGATAATCACCGGAATCCATTAAAAAGGTTTAGAAGCACAATAGTGTCTTGCCACTAAGCAGAATCTTAATGCTCGCTTGGAACTACCTTATCTCATTCTTGAGTTATTACTTTTGCCGTTGCTAATCCTCGCGATCACGAACTGTTTGTGGAACTAACAGACTTGTTACACACTTGAGCTAATGGAGTTGATTCATCTACGAACTAAAGACTGAGTGCCATAATCCGCCGTCTATCGCATTAGCTCTCTCGCGAGCTCCTCCCGTTGTTGAAATTTTATTTTGGGGATACTATTTCTCGAAATGTCCTCATTCTCGGCATCCCATCACCAGTTGTTATAGTTATTGACGATATGGTCGCTGTTGTTGGGTCTTGGAGGGTCCCAGCTGGTACAACTTCATCCAATTGAGGATGCAAACCCCGTAATCCAGATAAACACATATCGACGACAGAGATAGTCGAGCTATTCATTTCGGGCCACTAGTTCGAAGACTTAGGTCGCGATACATCCTAGTACTACCAAATAAGTTGGGTACTTACATCTATAAGCCTCGTTTGATGTAAATCATCAAACATTACAAATAGCAGAAAACGAGACACCGTCCTCGGACATCCAGAAACTTATACAAA
>BQNB010158757.1:0-14993 GCA_026074375.1 Tanacetum coccineum | reverse complement strand
TATGTCTATGTGTTGTTTGATTCATCTATGTTCTTGCTTTATCTTTAACATGCTTGGCTAAAGCTCCTATTGTGTTTATTTATGATTGTATGAAACCTATAATGTAGATCTTAGTGGTGTTGCTTCTTGTGATGGATGTGTATGTTACGTCTTAAAAAACCAGCTTTTGTCTATATCGCTGTTGATATGTATAGGAAAACATGATTGTGTAGAAAGGATACCATCGGGTAACAGTCTTCATACTACCTTGCCCCCTAATATGGTTGATCCACTTTTAATATATTCCACATGCACTTAGTATACCCTTAGGGGCATTGTAATAGTCTTCATACTACTTTACTTGTGCGTTGCCTTAACGGAATACTAAGTAGACGGCGGGTTCGTGTAATTCGTTCATGACTTAGGAAATAATTACACAGATCATCACAAGTGTGACAAAGCAACAACACTAGGAGAAGCAATCTAGGGAGTAATACATGATTAAATAAACACAAGCTTCTATTATATTGTTATCACCACTAGTTTAGAATTATATTTAGTTTAATAGCTAAAACCAACCAACCTCTCCAATATATGATTTTACATGCTTTCATAAAATATAAAAACCCAAAAATAATCTTCCCTCAACCTTTAGAATTTTTTTAGACCATGATCAAGCCTTCCCATCTTATTCCTCGAGTAAACGATAACAACCCCCCCGAGTCTTGCCTATACTACTACTACAACAATTAGGTGCTCTGCCTAGGGAGTTGTAAAACTTCGTGTAGAAGTCCTACGACGACCGCATTAAGTTTTTGGCACCGCCGCCTGGGGAATAGTTAGGTTTTGATCATAGTTTAGCTTAGTTCTACTTGCTTGAATCCTTTCAAGTAAGATTTAATTTCCGCATATTAGCTTTCTTGTAGTCTATCTTTTCTTCGTGTTATTTGTTTCGTATCCTTCTTCTCCTGCTTTCTATCCATGTTTGATGCCTGTATTGCTTCCTCAATTCCATAACTCTTTCTCGTTGCCACGGTCCACAGTAGACCCTTGGCCGAAGGGTTAGAAGTAGTTCTTGGTTGGTGCTCATGTCCATGGTTCCATCTCTCACTCTTCATCGTAGTCCTCACTGAAGTATTCAAGTTCAGTTCGGAGGTCTTCATTACGTATCAATCTTCGTCGTTCTCTTAGAAGAAATTCAAGGACTTCATAATTTGCTTTCACAAAGGCAGGCTTAATCATAGGATTAGGATTAGTTGAAGTAGAAGCGTGATATGCAAATGGCATGTTTTCAGGAGTAGTGGCAGCAAACACGGTAGTAACCATAGGTGATCTTTCACTGGTGGTGTTATTTGGTATTTGAGGTGATGTCGAGAAATCTGATGGTGGCATCATTTCTCTTTCGTTTGTCATGCCAGAAAAGTAGGTAGAGTGGTTTTGAGGTTATCTGACTTGGTTAAAACGGGACTAATTATTGCGGGTCCCACGGATGGTGCCACTGATTGTGAAAATATGGGCACGATCAGGCTTCAAAGAGATTGAAGAGATCTTGTAACGGTTGCTGGGTTGCCAAGTCTTGAATAACCTGTGTCAACATAAATGGAAACACTAAGTTAAGTGAAGCGCAAGGGGGTGTCCCTGCGAATCACCTTTGGCGTGAGAGTAAGTATATGCTTTGTGGCATAAAGTAAGGTAAAATGAGTAATATGAAAGGTGTTGTCAACCAGGAGACCTGAACCATTCTATTTATAGGTAAGAAAATAGGATGGACAGGGGGGGCCAAGCTACAAAAACCAGATGAAAACGTAGGGGTGTCCCATGATTTTAAAAAATAGGGTGATTGCAGGAACTGTGTACCACAATCTCTACCTTGGCGGGAAAGCCTTAGCAGAGAGGGAGAACATGGGTTTTGACTTAGCCAGACCTTTGCCCTGTTTCATCGAAGACCTCCCATCAGAGGGTGTAGGCCCTTCCACGTGGCGGATTCCCATACTGGTAAATCATCCCGAAGATGATTTTATGCCACTCAAAACTATTTGAAGATCTTAAAGTGTAATTAGGGAGACGATCCTATTCGAGCTCGAAGAGGAGACCTTCGAGCTAGAGAGGGGGGGGGGGTACATCATGTTGATCCCACTTGAATGGATCTTGAATTCCTTAGCTTGTGTAAGTTTAGGTTTTTTTTTTAGATGCAAGATAATCCAACACAACTATAGTAGAAACTTTGTTTGATAATACTAAAGATTATGCAGAATCTAATCTTTAATATAAGAAGAATTCTTCAATGAAATAGTAAAACAATATAATTCAACAATAAAAGCTCCAATATTATTATTACAAATAATACAAATACTCTCCTAGTATTACGGTTACAAAACCTTGAAGCTAAACGATATAAAAAAACAATTTCTAGATATCAAACTCTATGCCCTAGGATCTCCTTTTATACACTAAGGAGTCCTAGTTGATTTACAATATATTCCTAAATCTTAGAATATTCTATATGATCTATTCTATAGATAACTCATACTTATCTTCGTAAGTAATCTTGATCTTCAAGAAATCTTTATCTTTTTAGCAGTTGTAATCTTTTCAGCAGCATTAACTCTCAACAGTTGTAACTTTGTACCAACAACATTAACTCTTAGCAAGTAGTAGTAACTTATACACCAGTAGCATTAACTGTGTACAAGTAGTAGTAACTACTTAGAATATTTTCTTCAATTAGCAGTACTAACTTTACTCTACCAGTACAAACTTTACTCTAGCAGTACTAACATATACTAGCAGTACTAAGTTACACTACAGTAGATAATTACACTAGCAGCTAGTAATATACACTAGACAGTATAACTAGCATTACTTAACTACTAACAGATGTTTTCGACTAAGATTACTAAACAACACTAAGTTTTGCTTAACAACAGTAACTTTAACCTTAGCAGTAGTAACTTCAAGATCATCATGAAGTCTTTTAATCCCAACAATCCTCCTCTAAACTTGATATTCTTCTTCAAAATCATCAAGTTTCTTCATTGAAAGCTTCTTTAAACACCCGGAGGATGCTTCTAAACACTTCATTCTTTCTTGAGCTGTTTTATGATGAGCTTAAGAAGTTGATAACACATTTCATTCTAATAATCAGCTTGAAGCTTCCTATTCAGCATGTCTGTGATTGTAGCAGGTGTAAAGGGATACTTTTTCTCTACTAACATAAAAATATGCAGACTTTAAAACCTCACAAAGTTGTAACTCTACAGAATCAAATATTTCAACACACTGTTCCTTGATAGCTTTCTCCATACCATAACTTCTATATCAGGTTCAACATAGTCCTTTAGATACCCTATAGTACTCTCTCATATCCCTCTTTCTGGCCTTGTATATCCATGCTTAGCTTTCACCAATTTCCATAGTGTTTCTAAATCTTCTCTGTCAAAATTTCTAAGCATCTGAATAAAGGATGAGTACCTTTTTGAACTTCCATTAGCCCTTATGAGTTTAAAGAAGCTCATCTTTCCTTCTTAAACAATCTTCTAATCAACAATGCTTAGAGGCTTAGTAGCTAATGGTATGGCATCAACTGCTACTTCCTCTTCAGCAGGAACAATTTCCATAAGTTTTTTCATTTCAACTTCTTCTGATCATCCACTCTCTTTTTTCTTGCCTTCTCTGTTTCTAGCTCGTCTCCCTGCTCTCTTTAAGCTGCTTTCTTGTGCTATTGTCTCACTGCCTTCTGCTCTTAATTTCACTACCTTCACACCATTTCCTATGCCCATATCTACAAATGTGTTTTACCACGTTTTCATAGCTTTGTCAAATAATTCTTGGATATTGGTAAAGGACTTATTCTTTAAGTCTTTGGGCTTCTATCCTGTCATGTTTTTTAGATAGGTACATATGATACTCCTTTGTTGAGCTATTGTTGGTGGTCTATTCCTTTTCTCTTCTGCTCTCTTAGCTGCAAAGTGTTTTCTCCTTTTCTCTAAGAGTTGTTAAAATAGTTTAGACTTCTCTTTAATAATCAACTCTTCTTGTTCCTCTTGTTGCAGCCTTTGAGCTAATTCATAATCCAGTCTTTAATTAGCTGAAATATCATCCCAAGCTATATTGTCTTCTTGAACTTTTTGAGCTTTTTCTCTGGCAAGCCTTTCTTCTTCTTCTTCAGCTTGTAGCTTAAAGGCAAATTCTTCATCAAGCTTCAATTGATCTTTCTTTGAAAATTTCTTCACAGGTTCTTCCTTAACCATTTTGCCTTTACCCTTATCTTGTGATGGTTGTGGAGAAGAAACTATTGGTGTTGGTATAGATGCTTGTTCTTGATTATGAAAGACAATCCCTTTAGCCCTGGGTCTTGTGCTAGCAGGTGTAACTGTTGTAGCAACAGTTGTTTTTGTAGGTGTTGTTGTATCCTTGGGTTTTGAACTCTTCAATGTTGCAACTGCTTGAGCTAAAGTCACTTCATTAACACTTAAGTTCACATCTTTAGCAGCAACAACTTAAGTTTCAACAATCTTTTCACTTTGTTCACTTCTCAACACTGAAGCATCTAACAATTTCGAACAAACACTTCATCACCATCAGATATGTACCTCCAAAACATATCTGTATTAGCATCAACATGAGTACTACCCAAAGTAATGTCTTCATCTGCATCAATATCATGAATTTTCCTCCCCTATTTGGATGCATCCTCCTCACCCAAACCTTCATCATCAGAGGAGACACCTTATCACTTAAACCAACCTTGTACAATCTTTTAAGCTTGTGAGTCTCTTTGTCCTTCTTTAACAAGCTTCTAGCCTTCTTTTCAAACTGTCAACTCTAGTGCTTGAGTGTCTTTTAGTCTCCAAAGTAAGAACTCTATTGTAGATTTTGTACATAAGTCCATCAATTTCCCTTAAGTTGCATACTATCCTCACCACTTTGAGGTGTGTTAACTCCTGCGAGTAGTAGATCATTAGAATGTTTAGATACATTCTCAGACCTAGTCTGAGAAATGGTATCCACCATGGTTTCTTGGCGCCTGGGACCACTACCTAAACTAGTTCTAATGGAAATCTTGGTGTCAATTAATGTTTGCCTTGGATTGGGTCCTACTATGTTACACTGTCGCTGCTTGCTTCTAAGGGCTAGAAAGCATAGTGTAGCCTTAACCAAATTATCATCCATCCCTCATTAACAGCCGTCATCTCTACATTGGTTGTAAACCACTAGCTAAGGGTACCTCAGTGTCCTTCTAGGCTTCCTAGGTTTTTGGTTTCTTTAGGGATTTTGATGATGATGGTCGATAATGGTAGGTGTGCGATGGGATCAGTAGATTTACGGAACCTTTACCTATTTTATTCATGCTCTTGAACCAATACATTGTTGGGAAATAAAGGTGTTATATTTCCAGAGAATCCTTTTCCAACCCTTTTCATGTTCCCAAAAACCTTCTTTGTGTGAGAGGGAGTAACATAAATCTTATCATGGGTAGACATATCACCAACTTGTTGATCCAGAAAGACTTGTACAAACCTTGGATACATCAAGAATTTTCCCATACTAATCTACATCTTCAACAAAACTATTGAATGAATATACTTGGAAAACTTGAACTTTTAGGTTTGTGGCTAAAAATAGATTAATTGCATGAGCCATAGTGCTACTAAATTCATTCCATGCAGTAGTCTTAGCAATTAGGCATTGTAAAATAGTATGTATAAGGAATTTCTATTATGGTGAAATGAATGCCTTATAGAAAGTAAGTTTATGTGTAAGTTTTTCATACCCCATTAATGCAAGTTGTTCAAATATAGAAACATTAGGTAGACAATCAACACCTTCAACATCTTCCAGTTGAAGATCTCTTCTTACACTCGACTCAGTAACGATCACCTTCTTTCCATCCACTAGGACTTGCAACTGAACTTCACCATTGAGGGTTTTCGCTTTTGCAGTAGCCCAAAATTGCTCAATGCATGAAGTATATATAGTGCGATTGATCGTTAAAGCATACTTGATAGTGTGTGCATTCAGAAAATCCACTATCTGTTTAAACCCATCGCCCCTCACTTTCAAAATTTCAGTGGTTTTTATGCAAAATGCAACCATAATATGTAATCAACAACTTGAGAGCTACCATTTAATTTTGGGTTTATGATTGATGAATGATTGAAATTGAGTTAGGGTTTATATTAAAGATTATAATGAATGAAAGAAATTGATTAAATTAGTGATTTGAAACCCTTGATTAAGTATTTTGTTAACATTATTCACCCTTATAACACGAGATCCGGAGGCATGGTATAATGAAAGAGAGATATATATTCATTATTAGAGAGAAAAGGAAAAAATGAGATGGGAAGACTATGTGTGTTGTTGAGAGAAAACACACACACACACACACACTTTTACAAAAGTGAGCTTCACCCCTCCATGGAAGTATGGAGGGGGTATTTATAGTCCTGGGCTTTACTAGCTAAACTAACCCGACACGACTATAAATGATAAATGTAATTCCAGATAAGTCACCATATTTTAGGGATAACAATCTTCCCCCAATATGTGGATTTACGGAATTACTTACAATGTTCCTAACAAGTACAAATAACAACATAATATAGTCTTCCAAAGCGCTTCCACAGCTGAAGTTGTCTTTTGAGTTCTCCTCATCTTAAAACTTGTATTCCAGCCTGGATCTTCATTGTCTTTACTTGTTCTTGAACCATTTTAATATGCATGAGTTGGATTAACTTCTCCCCAATCCATGCAGCATGTCTTGAAAAGCTTTCTTCATAGACTCCTTTTTGGCGAAGTTCTGAAACAGGCATTTCCCCTCCCAAACCAACATCGCCTATCTAAAGGCAATTCTAAAACTTTGAATGTAGCTTGAAACAATCAACTAGACCTGTCAATAAGCTTAGCATAGCGGAAATTTGAAGAAGTAAAACCACACCAACAAATCACAGCTTCATAGTCAACTAGGGTGCTTAGTGAATAAACGTTCGTGGGGTGCATCTAGAAATCACAACTGTTTATTCTCTACATTTTCATAAAACTGTCCACAAAACCTTACTAAGCATTTTTAAGGGCTAACAAATCCCCCCCTGTTAAGTTTGTAACATGGTAACATCAAAGTCAATTAAGTCCCGAATGTATACATTTTCCCCCATGATGGTTGCGAACTCTCGGAAGTATCATTGTCGTGTACGTCCATATACTCGAGAAGTTCTTGTCATAAGCATCAATCTTGAAAAGTTATGAAAGACATTGAAGAACTTCGAAGGATTTTGCTTAGACTGTGAAGTATCATTGTCGTGGAATAGCACAATAATATCCCATGAGAATTGTTGATTACATCTCAACCTTTAAACTCTCTGGCTAACTTACCAACCTCGAATTCTGTCGGCTATTGTTGTGATCACTTGGTGAAGTAAACCCGATATACCAAACTTGAAAAGTAGAATCCCCCAAATTTGTTACTTAATCTTGCACTGTTGTTGATTGAAGAATGGTGCATGATTAAATCTATAAGTACTCTATACTCAACCAAAAAAGTATAAGAAGTACAACACCTCTTGAAATTATCCACATCGTCTTCTGCGTGTGACACTGAGTACTACAATGTAACTCCTTTAAGTGATAGAGACTATACTAAAGACATGCCTTAGAAGAGTAATCAATAGTTAAATTGTCCTTCATGGCGCTGAGAACATTCTTCCCTTTGAGGTTTAAATCCACCAAAAACACTAATGGCCTGAGGGGTCAATCCTACATTGCCCATAACCGCAATCCCAGCTTCACATGTTTTGCAGCCGAAATTCTTAAACGGTGCACTTTCTTATAATTTGATTGGATTCATTCCCCTTTTTTCATTACCATGACTGCTTCATCAACCCACACAATTTTTTTTGTAGCCTTGTGCTCAAACCTGCAGTATATAATTCTTATGATTGTTTTAAAAACCAAAACATAAGAATATATTACTTTGGTAACTGAAAAAGAATGGCCCTCGCGTTTCTTACCATGGAATCATCTTCTTCTTTCACTAATGACACACTTTGATAAATAAATCTAAAGTTGGTTCCAGCTTAAGTTTACATATCACTAAAAAACTTAAAAAAATTATATAACACAATAACACATCAGGGATCAAAATAAAATCACAAAATATAACCTTTACTCTCTCTCTCGCGCACCGGCAAGAAAATTTTCATTTTCATAACAACTAATCTAGTTTCTCTCTCCCTAAAACCATTCACCGCCCCTTTTTTTGGTAAAACCAAGTATCTGTAAATCAAATCCATAGTCAGTCATAATGCATGTATAAATGCACCTGATATCAATAATCATATGCAAACTGGTATAACATGTAAAGCTAAACGCCAAATCCTTAATCAGAAAATGGTATTCTACATTATTCCTGTTATATCCTCTTATTCCAATTTCTTATATCTTATCGCTATCTGAATATGCGACTATTGCATTAAACTTATATTAGAACAGTAACAACTTGCGTTAACATATAGAGTAGCGTAACTTCAAATACAATGTTAGCTTTAACGCTAATCATTATCTCTATAGGCCTGTAATATACTTATAAGGCTATAAAAACATTATTATCTCTGCCCTATCTTGTTTAAATTTGGCCGGACATGGTGTTAAGCACAACTATGACACTTCTTCAGCTTTTCTAACTCCATGATAAGATATATGTCAAGAGTTTGCAAACATAGAAAAGATTTAAGAGGTTGACCCTACTAATTCGGTGTTTTTTATTTTATTTAGTGGGCAACGTCCTAGAATTAGGATTTGGATATATTAAATTGAATCACTACAGAAATTTTAAGGTTAACATGACTTACAAAGTTCCAAAGTGACTCATGTGGCTGACGTTTTTCAGTTTGCGTCTTATTCTCCGGTGGTTCACGCGTAACGCATCTGTACAATTAAAATGAGGAAACAAAGTGGAGTGTACTTCATCGCCTGAACCCACCCCATCCCACTGAAACCAACTGTTTGGTTAGCTTTTTTGGCACTTCAAGGTTCCTCAATTTTCTTGAAACCACCTAAGTCATCGGACAACTACTATGAAAATAATACTCAACAAACGCCCTGTAAACACACAAAATTCCTTAATTTTTGTAATGCATATTATAGCCACAACAAAACTTTTGTCTTATTTATGCTTAAAAGCAAATATATAAGTACCAAAAACCAAATAGTAAAGCAATACCATATTCGTTCGACTATACCTTCAAATTTAAAATTCAAATCCTCATATACTCTCCTCTATTGCTCGAACCACCATAACTCAAAATTTAATCTCGTCGGAATGAATATCCAAGAAAGGCTCGAATCTATTATAAAGGGAAAAACCCAAACAAAAAATTACATTAAAACTTTCTACAATATAAATTGAACCCATAACAACAATGATATAATGGCACTATCTAACATTCTCAACAATCCCCAATACAAAACAAAAACACGAATCTGCTAGGTATATGTTGGAAGTATGCTCATGTTATATAATAATTATAAGGCTAGACATGGAGCTATTGGGTTCCACACATATCACTGATGGTTTTCCCGATTTATATTTGTGTTTATTGTATTTACAGTATATAAATAACCAACGTAACTCTGGATCAATATAGGGCTCTATAATAAGTAATGGACTTAGTTTATTGGACTTGGAAAACAAATGGCAAGCCCATTTGGACCTATAGAAGGGGCCGGCCACTTATGGCTTATGGAAGGGATAAGATTGTTTTTTATCTAGTCAAATTTATATATGGAAGATCTTCTAATTGTGATCTCCTAATTAAATGGAAGGGCTCAAAGTAGATTTCGAGAAAGCTTTTGATACGGTCAATTGGAAATACCTCGATCATATGCTCTTGAGTCTTGGTTTCGGCAGCAAATGGAGGAGATGGATTAAAATGTGCCTTCACTCGACTCGAGCGTCTGTCTTAGTTAATGGAAGCCCTTCTAGCGAATTTCCGATCAAACGCGGTCTTCGACAAGGTGATCCTTTGAGCCCTTTTTTGTTTATCATTGTTATGGAAGGGTTACATTTAGCATTAGAGGATGCGGTCTCCTCTGGTCTTATTCATGGTGTGAAGGTGGGTAATTCGGATCTTTACATCTCTCACCTTTTTTACGCGGACGACCTGGTCATTATATCTGAATGGAACAAGCAAGATATGGACAACATAATCAGAATTTTGCATGTCTTCTACCTCGCCTCGGGCCTTAAAATCAATATCTCTAAATCTCATGTCTACGGTCTTGGTGTAAACTTGATAGATAGTGATAATAAGGCGCGAGACACATGATGTTCTCCAGGTAATATTCCATTCTCATATCTTGGTCTTCCAATTGGTTCTAATATGAACATGATTGCTAATTGGCAACACTTGATTGATCATTTTCGGGGTAAACTATCTTTGTGGAAAGCAAACTTGCTCTCTATAGGTGGCCGTTTAACTCTCATAAAAGCTGTTCTAGGAAGTCTAGGCATATACTATATGTCGATCTTTAAATGCCCTGAATTAGTTATCAATGCTCTCGAATCTTGTGCGTACTTGTCTATTGGGGGGTGGTAGTGCGTGACATAGAAAATGGCTTGGCTAAATTAGCATTATTTCTTGGATGTCTCTGGACAAAGGTGGATTGGAGATTGGTAGTTTAAGCTATTTCCAAACTTTCTTCTTAAAAAATAGCATTGGCGTTTGGTTCATAGTCCAGAAGCTTTATGGGTTCGTGTTATTAAAGCTATACACGGAGATGAAGCCGATTTTGATTTTCAAGGCTGTAATAGTAACGGTATTTGGTCCGCCATCATTTCATCCTTTTCTTCTTCACATGCCGCCTGATAATCAGTCAGAGTCTTTGTTTTGTAAATTGGAAAACACAGGTCCGTTATTTGCTTTTGGTAAAGATAATTGCGAGGAATATGGCCTCTAAGTGATAGATACAAACAGGTTATTTTCACTTAGACTCAACAACAAATTATGTTCTTCAGATTGATTTGTTATCTATTCATTGGACTGGAATTGGAAACGATCAAATATTAGAAGCCGCAACATGGGAGCCCTTGATAGATTGATTTCAAATATAGGACATGTCTCTTTCAACAATGCTCTTGATTCTTGGTCATGGAAGATTTCAAATGACGATTCGTTCTCAGTTTCCCTTCGCTTCATCCCAATACCAGATGGCTTAAGTTTCTTCCTCATAAAGTGAATATTTTTATTTGGTGGCTCATTTTAGATAGGCTACCGACTCTCTTGAACCTGCCTCTACGAGGTATTGATATTCCTTCCATCGCTTGCACAACATGCAACGCAACCATGGAAACCAACGAGCATGTATTCTTTGAATGTGATACGGCTTCTAACATATGACGCCTTGTTAGAATATGGAGTACATCAAATATGCCATCTTTCTCCTCTTGCATTGATTGGTTGCAATGGTTTGATAAATGGAGAGCCTCAAAATCTTCAAAAGATCGTATATATGCTATCTTCGCGGCTACTTTATGGATTCTTTTGAAATATCGAAACAACGTTATTTTTAGCGACCACCCTATTAGGAAAAGTGATATTTTTGATATATTCGTATGTATTGCTTTTCTTGGCGTTTAATAAAGTAGAGGTAAAAATAGGTTAGTTGTTGGAACTATTGGCTTTAAATCGCCTTGTGTAATTTCTCTTCTAGCTCCTTGCTTGTGAGTCTTTTTTTTAATCAATCATTGTTCTAGAAATTTGATTGATAACGATAAAGTACCATTTACGCGCCTAATTCTCTCGCTCCCTCCCTCCTGCTCTCCTACATAAACATGACACAACACACTATTCTTTAGGGTTTTATGTGTTCTTGTTTTCTATCACTTTATATCTAGTTTATTTAAGGTGAATTCCATAGTTACGGGGTTAAGACTAGCATCAATTGGTATACAAGGAAGTGTAGTGTGGATATATCATAGAGGTGATGATAACTAAGTTGGTACTTTTATACAAAGTCAATGTCTTGTACCAAACACGTTTATCATGTTAGGAACATTGAACTTCGACCTGCTAGTAGTCTCATGTATATCTGTTTTTAGTATTTGGATAATGGAACGTTAAGCAGTTGTATTAAACAATGAATTGATATACCTGGTATGATCATCTTCATTTATA
Source organism: Tanacetum coccineum (assembly GCA_026074375.1). Lineage (NCBI taxonomy): Eukaryota > Viridiplantae > Streptophyta > Magnoliopsida > Asterales > Asteraceae > Tanacetum > Tanacetum coccineum. Next base: position 2,841 of record BQNB010158757.1, on the reverse strand, counting down.
CAACTGTGTTCTATATTAGCTTTTTTAACTTCCATGATTAATTTATTTATTCTAAATTCGCCATTGTTGTTATGATACGGGAGATCATTGAAATATGGAAAAATGTAGTGATTTGTGGTACATATTCATATGGTATGAATATTAGATGGATGATAACGCCAACAACTCATTGTTTGTTTCATCTGGATGAACATTAGACTGACCCAACCTACGAGTATTTACTACATGCATCGGCGTCAGTAGTGAATCTCGCAAGTAGTTATGTCTCATCATTTTCGCTGCAGATATGAGATGCAAGTAGGTTTTGTTTGTGTGGAATGTCAATCTTTGATATGGTTCAACGTTGACCTGTTGAAGGCTGCTATAAAGGCCATTTTCAGAAGGGATATGAAACACATAACAGACACATGCAGTCAAAATAAGATTTGTTTCTCCACGTCTTATGGAGTAAGATACTACTGGGCCCCTGTGATTGAACAGATGTATGTGTGGCCGCACCCAAATATAATTAAGATGATACTTGATTGATTTGGTAATCTAGTTCAATGTCTATATCGAGTACTTCACGATTTGTTTTGTTGTTTATTGGAATGGTTTAAGATGGATAGCTAGTATCCAAATTTGTTTATTATTTTTTTTTTATTAATTCGATAGGAATCGAATTAATGAATTTTTTATACAAAAATATAGCAAAATAACTTCCAAAGGAAGGGTCTTCAAAACTCTACTTCAACGAATATTCTTCAAAAATCGTTCACGACTTCCCCGGCAACGGCGCCAAAATTTGATGTGTTGTAGCAAAACAAACAAATTTATATACGTATAGTATTAATCCCGTGAAAATTTCTTTCCAAAATACTTCTCAAACAAGAGAAATATAAGGTAAAAATCTCACTAAAGAAAACACAATATGTATATTTTTATCCGGGAAGTATTGTACTACTCGGGTCGTGTCCCAACGAAATCGTGAATTGAGAATTGGGAATAATTCGGATTCGAGTTAAGATTGATAAAGGATTTTTGAACTTTTGATTATACTACAAATATAATAGCACGAATTAAAAACAATTAACTAGCTCGAAATTTAAATGCACGAAAAGTAAAAACGCGAGCTAAAAATGAAATTTAAAATCTAAGGCACGACTTTTAGCAAACTTTATACCTAAAAATCACAAATTTAAAAAGAAAATTTTAGGAAAAAGAATTGGAATTTTTTAACTATTTTTGAATTTTTTATGAATTTTTTAAGAAAAAGGATTTACCTAAAATCTATTTAAATTCCTAGAAATTACAATTTTAACTAGAAAAATAAGGAAAAATGGTTTTTATAGACTAGAAAGGTGCAGAAATTTATTGGAACAAAAAGCCCTAAATTTTATAACCTAATTAAGCTCTAATTTTATCAATTAAAAACTTTAACCTAATTTTATAAAACTAAAAATTAAAAATATTAAAACTATTTATTACTCTAGAAAGAACAGGGTAGAAAGTGTAATAAAGGAAAGTAAAGGGTAGGCGGGCAAACTTTAGAAAATTTACACTACAGTTAAAACGTATACCCCTAAACTAATGAGAAAATACCATTTAAACCCTACGATCTAGCTTATTTTTGGCTTATTGAAAAAGTGAGTTTCAGCAAAAGCTCAAAACTACAAACTTGTTAAAGAGCTTATTCTAAACAACTTTAATAAAGGCAATATCTACTTTTATCCACTAGATAAGCTAGAAAATAAGCATTTTGTTCCTGTTCACAGAAAGTAGGGGTTTAACTAGCTTTTTAGATTTTGGCTTATTTCTAGCTTATTACTAGATGAAATTGAAAACTAAAAGAAGCTTTATGTAGATTAAGATGTAACTCTAGGATATCTAAACAAAAATTAGTTAAGCTTTAACAAAAATTTCAAGAAAATTAATCTGAAAATGTGCAAGTTTAAGCTATTTAAGCGTAAAACTGAAATAAGCTTTCCTGAGATTAAGCTTTTTCTAATAAGCTAATAGGCTGAAATCTAAATCCTAAAAGCTTAAACTTTGGAAATAAGCTATACTGTAGGTTTAAAACTAACCTGGATAAAAGGAATTTGATAAAAACCACTGGATCTTAAAAATCAAAAAGAAAATAAGCTAGATCTCTTAAACTGCTACTATACTACCTTTGCCAGAATCTAAAAGCTAATCAACAGCTTATTATTGAAGGTTTAAAGCTTATCTATACTAATCTAATGGAGAACTATGGAAATGCTTAAAATCAAATTCTAACTCTTAATTACTAAAGCTAAAAAGTGGCTAGAAAAGTAATGAGCTACAACAGTATTAACTGAGTTAAAAGTGTTGTAGCTGATATACTTGGTAAAGAACTAAGTGCAATCCTAAACTCCTACTTTAAAACTCATACACTAACTGTCTAAATGTATTTAAACCTACATTAACTAATATTGATCCCTAGAATGCTAAACATCACTAAGCTCTATAATCACTCAAACACTTAAACTGCCCTGGTGCTAACTTTCACTTTTTAAGACCTAAATCTTGTGATTCTACAAACTAGCTTCTAAAATCTAATTAAAATTTGATAAAATGACTAAACTCAGCTAAATGAAGTATTTAGACAGAATAGTTTTGACTTTAAAAGTCAAAATAACCTAAATCCAAACACTACTTTAATCTAATTGTCAAAACTAAAGTAAACTTAAAATCTATTTTGAAGCTAAAACTTCTAAAACTTTATATCTACTCAAGCTAATACTAACCTAATTAGGCTAAATGACCACTAAAAACAATAGCTTATTAGTAGATATAAGCTAGTTACTCTCCTAGCTTATATTACTAATAATGACAGAATCT
>BQNB010158756.1:0-14993 GCA_026074375.1 Tanacetum coccineum | reverse complement strand
GTGATCAAAGCTCTTTATGGTCTACATCAAGCTCCTAGAGCTTGGTATGAGACACTTTCTTCTTTTCTGATGGAAAATGGTTTCAGAAGAGGTACCATAGACAAAACAATGTTTATCAAGAAGAAAAAGAGTGACATTATGTTAGTCCAAGTGTATGTGGATGGCACTATTTTTGGCTCTACTAAGAAGTCTATATATACAGAGTTTGAAGAATGTATGCATAAAAGATTCCAGATGAGTTCCATGGGTGAACTCACATTCTTTTTGGGACTTCAAGTGAAGCAACAACCTGATGGAATCTTTATTAGTCAGGATAAGTATGTAGCTGACATCTTAAAGAAGTTTGATTTTTTGTCCATCAGAACAGCTACTACTCCTATTGAGTCTAATAAACCACTAGTCAAGGATAAAGATGGTATAGATGTAGATGTACATGTCTACAGGTCTATGATTGGCTCTCTAATGTATTTGACTGCATCAAGGCCAGACATCATGTTTGTTGTTTGTGTTTGTGCTAGATTTCAAGTCACTTCAAAAGCCTCACACTTAAATGCAGTGAAAAGGATTTTTAGGTACCTCAAACATCAACCCAAATTAGGTTTATGGTATCCTAGGGATTCACCTTTTGAACTTGAAGCTTACTCAGATAGTGATTATAGAGGAGCCAGCCTTGACAGAAAATCAACAACAGGTGGATGTCAATTTCTTAGAAGGAGATTGATATCTTGGCAATGTAAGAAGCAGACTATTATGGCAAATTCTACTACTGAGGCAGAATATGTTGCAGCTACTAACTGTTGTGGGCAAGTGTAACCGTATAGTATGGCTCGATCTATTTATACGATTATGAGCTTACTTGCTGAAGACGTATAACATAAGTCTAGCATAACATGGTCAAGAACCATATCATACTAGACTGGGGGACATGTTGACCCATAGTATGTCCCGACCCATTTCTACGAATATGGGCCAATCCATTTACTATCGCTACTGGGCCAGCGGGTCGTGGTCACGGACCACGTCTGGGCCGCGGGTCGCTAGAACATAGCGCCAGCATGCGCTGTCGTTGACCAAGGAGTCATACTTTGACTCTACTTATGACCATTTAATGAGATAATTAATATGACTGTTACTTATCCCATAATTAATATGACCGTTACTTTTGAGGTAATTAATGTATATCGGTTATATTAATTGTGGACACGAAAGGTCTTAGGGTTTTACCCCTATATAAGGAGACCCTCGTCTTCCATTCACAGGTATGTTCTACGCTCTAAGAACCCTAAACACTCTCCATACCAATAATCACCGATTATAACCATAAACCGATTACTTACTCTCACGCCGGAGTCTAATCGTGGGAGACAATCCCACGGTAAGCCTAACGGTGCTTTCTCTCTTAGTGCGCAGGTCTCACAATCAAGATTCACTTGGTGCAAGAGCCGGAGCCAAGCAACCCGAATTATACCTAATTCGGGCCTGATCTAGGTACATCCAACTTTTGTATCAACAGATTGGCGCCATCCGTGGGACATGAATAAACTATGTTTCGTGCTCTCATATTATCAAAAAGCAAAAATCAACCAAAAGTCGGTAACTCTAAAACCTTTCTTATTATTTTTGCTTTTCGGTTAACGCATTTTGTCATGCGTCTTTAAAAGAAAAACTGATTTACCAAATCAACAATATTCGGATATATATTATCCGAATTCACAATACGCCATCTGTGTAATGTGTTAATATATTACCAACAAATTATGTCGCGCCCAAAAAATTATGTCGCGCCCATCTTATTTATATATTTTTGGTACGCCCAAAGAATTATGTCGCGCCCAACAAATTATGTCGCGCCCATCTTATTTATATATTTTTGGTACGCCCAACAAATTATGTCGCGCCCAACAAATTATGTCGCGCCCAACAAATCAATAACATAAACATTTTTGTCTTTTACATACTGCACATTCTATTAGGTGTAACAAATTGTTTTACCAAAACAATAAACTTCATGCGATTCTCCCAAATATCTCCGGATATAAAGAGATTTTACATATCTTTTTAAATTGGTAACAAGATATTACCACTATTTTTTCCATGAAATAAAGATTACATATCTTTTTTTTAAATTGGTAACAAGATGTTACCAATATTGTTTCTTTTAAATAAAAAGATTTTAGCCATATTATGTCGCGCTCATCTCGTCGCGCTTATCTTATTTATACTTTCGGTACGTCCGAAATATCTTGTCGCGCCTATCTTATTCATATTTTAGGTCCTCTCCAAAAGACGGATTGACGGATTATATATCCGCATCAAGACGCGCGGGAACTACCCCGCACAGGGAACATCTACAACCTCAAGCGGTGCCACCTTTAACAGGCCACGGCCTACGCATGGACTCCTCGCTATTAGTAAGCGCCCTTTAAATGTTCATGTATTTTTTATGTTTGGAATGTTCCTTTCTTTAAATAAAAAACTTGCAAGTATTAATAAAATATCGCGGTGCCTAGCTAGCTCCGCGGCCCATTCATATATTTCTTATAAATTATGTGTTTTTTAAATATGATTAAGTTTACATAACTTATATACTTTACCTACGCGGTAACACATACAATTTACCTACGTGGTAACTCTTGCCTACGTGGCGTGCATGCACCTATAACTCCCACGAGGAGAAAAGGATTGAGTGAACCTACTAATTAGCTCGTTGAGTAAGAGGGTTGCAAACCCATCAACATCGGATCACGTATCCTTGTTAAACACCTTTCTCTCAAGACGTTGGAGTAAGTCTACGCGCGTCTCACGACAGGCGCGCAGTAACGCACACCGTGCATGTTTAACAACTTCGGAGTTAAAACAATTGACTTCTAGATATGGTATTGCGGTACGCCGCATGTAATTGTAATGTCAACCCATACACGCGCACACAAGATATATCTTGTATTCGCATAAATACTAAGACGCGGAATGACTTATCCGCGCATGTCGGATAAACATATCCGCGCACGACGTCTGTCATCATTCCGCGCATGACAGATAACATAATCCGCGCACGACGGATGGCATTATCCTGCGGCAAGACGGATATGACATTTCCGCGCAAGAAGGATCAACACCCAGTTCCGCGCAAAATCAAGAGGATTAATTTGAGTTAAATGTCCGGCGCAAGTCGGACGAAAACGTCCGCTCTCTTAAAGACGGACGAAAACTCCGCTACTCTTAAAAACGGGTACGAAAACGGGTCCCCCTTTTAAAGACAAGACGACGCGTCCACGCTAAAAGACGGACAAACACGTCCGCGCAAGACCGGAATTAATTTTGTCCCGGAGGAAGACGGTCGAAAAAAACGTTCGCACTCTTAAAAAACAGGAGAAAAGTCACCCTTTTTATGACAGACGACGCGGTCCTCGCAAGGACGGGACATCACGTCGCCGCAAGACGGCAGATGAAATTCCGCGCAATATATGGAGATCATCTCCTATCTTATGAATTCTTTTCTATCCTCTCTTAAGGTTGAACATTAGATATGGTACTGGCCAATGCTATGTCGTTACCCCGACTATAGAAAAATTGTTATTCTTACGGAGGTCCTTACCGTTCATGACACAGGAAGCCAAGCATATGAGCTCCATCACCAAAAATATGTATATGGGTACGGACACATTGTATGCACAATTAGCCCCACGTGCTGGATCCCTTTGTCTTTGAGTTGAGGTTATGTGATGTTCCCTTTTTGTGTGTTTGTTGGGGTCGTTCCGCCGCGGTACTGGCGCCGTCTTGATGCGGATATATATAATCCGTCTATCCGTCTTTGGAGAGGACCCTTAAAATTATGAATTAAAGATGAGGGGGGCGACAAGATTATTTCGGACGTTTACGAAAGGTATTAAATTAGATAAGCGCCGTACGAGATGGAGCGCGCGGACAAATATGGCTAAAATCTTTTTATTTTAAAAGGAAAACAATATTGTTAATCATCTTGTTTAACCAATTAAAAAAAAAGAGAGGTAATCTTTTATTTATGGACCTACACACCCAAAAAAAAAAAAAAAAAAAAAAACAATAGTTGAAAAAAAACAAAAAAAAAAAAAAAAAAAAAAAACTAAAAAAAAAATAAAAAAAAAAATTAAAATAAAAAAAAAAGAAAAAAAAAAAAAAAAAAAAAAAAAAAAGAAAAAAAAAAAAAAAAAAAAAAAAAAAAAAAAAAAAAAAAAAAAAAAAAAAAAAAAAAAAAAACAAAAAAAAAAAAAAAAAAAAAAAAACAAAAAAAAAAATAAAAAAAAATAAAAAAAAAAAAAAAAAAAAAAAAAAAAAAAAAAAAAATAAAAAAAAATAAAAGAAAAAAAAAGAAAAAAAAAAAAAAAAAAAAAAAAAAAAAAAATAAAAAAAAAAAAAAAAAAATAAAAAAAAGAAAAAAAAAAAAAAAAAAAAAATAAAAAAAAATAAAAAAAAAAAAAAAAAAAAAAAAAAAAAAAAAAAAAAAAAAAAAAAACAAAAAAAAAAGTTAAAAAGAAAAAAAAAATAGTGGTAAAAAAAAAAAAAAAAAAAAAAAAAAAAAAAAAAAAAAAGAAAAAAAAAAAATAAAAAAAAAAAAAAATAAAAAACAAAAAAATATAAAAAAAAAAAAAAAAAAAAAAAAAAACAAAAAAAGAAATAAAAAGAAAAAAAAATAAAAAAATAAGAAAATAAAAAAAAGAAAAAAAAAATGTTACTACGGTCTAACGAACTTGAGTCTAGACATATTCCCCGCGCACGACAAGTGCTGCACGCAGTCAACATAACTTCGATGGGGGAACATGAGATAATAACAGCGAAAAAAGAATGTAAGTATGAAAAACAACCGATCTATTGATCGATTATGAGCTTACTTGCTGAAGACGTATAAACATAATCTAGATTAACATGGTCAAGAACCATTATCATAATAGACTGGGGACATGTTGACATTAGTATGTCCAGACCCATTTCTAAGAATATGGGCCACCTTCATTTACTATCGCTACTGGGCCAGCGGGTTGTGGTCACGGACCACGTCTGGGCCGCGGGTCGCTAGAACATAGCGCCAGCATGCGCTGTCAATGAGTCATACTTTGACTCTACTTATGACCATTTAATGAGATAATTAATATGACTGTTACTTATCCCATAATTAATATGACCGTTACTTATGAGGTAATTATGTATATCGGTTATATTAATTATGGACACGAAAGGTTTAGGGTATTTTACCCACTTATTTGAGTAAGAAAAAGAATTGAGAGAAAAGTGAGAATAAAAACAGAAAGAGAGATTGTGAGAGTCAAAATTGGTGATGGAAATTATTTTTAGACGAAATTGAGGTTAAAACTGGTATCTCAAAGTTAGTACCGTTAGGTATTACTTAGTACTGCTGGCCATGTTTTAGTACTGTTGGGCTTAAAATTAGTACTGTTAGGCTAAAATTAGTACTGTTGGGTGATCGTTAGTTCTGTTTGAGGCATAACAGAATTTCCTTCACTAAATATAGTCGTTGCGAAATTTCCGCCAACTACTTTGTCTATAGGTTTGACTAATTGGAGAATTCATGATCTTTCTATAAATTCATAAGATTTATTCAAGATAAGTACAAATTTTATTCAGTCGGTCCAATTAAAAACCTTAAATACTCTCTCTTATCTCAATTACCTCTATCAAACACACATACTCTCATCCACGATCATATCCCAGAACCTTAATTAACCTTCTTTACATCAAATGGCGAATTTAGACTTTTGCGACAAGCACAACATGATTGCCTACTTACAGAAGTCAGAAGGAAGTGAAGGGTTTCATCAGATAATTGATTTTCTCACTGCAAGTCATATTAAGTATGCCCTCACTGAAAACCCAACTATCTATGTTTCTCTTATAGAGCAGTTTTGGCAAACTGCTACTGCAAGCACACTTGAGGATGGAGACATGGGTATTACTGCTACAATAGATGGGAAAGTCAAGGTTGTTTCTGAGGCCTCTATTAGAAGACATCTCAAGTTAGAAGATTCTGATGGTATTAGTACTTTATCTACTGCAGAAATTTTTGAGCAACTTGCTCTTATGGGGTATGTGTCCAACTCTGACAGCTTAACTTTTCAAAAGGGACACTTTTCCCCTCAGTGGAAATTTTTAATTCATACCATCCTTCACTGCTTAAGTTCTAAGAAAACTGCTTGGGAACAGTTTAGTAGCAATATAGCAACTGCTATAATTTGCTTGGCCACAAACAGAACCTTTAATTTTTCCAAATTGATTTTTGAGGCCATGGTGAAAAACTTGGACAGTAAGACAAAGTTTTTGATGTATCCAAGATTTATACAAATCTTTTTGAACAAGCACAAGAGATTGCTTCTACCCCATAAAAGAATTTATATTGCTCCTACCCTTACTCAAAAACTGTTTAGCAATATGAAAAGAGCTTCCAAGGGATATACTGGGGTGGACACTCCATTGTTTCAAACAATGATTCTTCAGGGTGAAGGATCAACAATCCCAGTTGAGTCCCATCACACACCCACTAGTGTTCCATCCACCTCACAACCACCAACTTCATCACCATCTATACCAACAACCCATGTTGCTAAAGAGACTGCTCCAATGCCCCATGATTCACCTCTCCCAAGAGTTCACTCACTTGGAAGTGATGAGGGCAGTTTGATACTGAATGAATTAACGGTTCTTTGTACCTCCTTATCTAAGAAAGTGGAAAGTTTGGAATCTGACTTAAAGCAGACAAAACAGACATATGGTGCTGCTTACACTAAGCTCATCATAAAGGTGAAGAAGTTGGAGCACCAAGTAAAGTTAATCAAAGCTAAAAGAAAGGTCAGACTTGTTATTTCAGATGATGAAGATGACTTGGAGGATCCTTCCAAACAGAGGAGGAAGATTGCTCAGATTGATGAAGATGAGGGAATCACTCTTGTTCAAATGGGTGCACAGACTTAAGGGAGGAGTGATGAAGATTTTATGTATGAGACTGGTGTATATGACTACCCAGAAGGATTTACAGGACCAAGTGTTTCAATTACTAATGTTGAACCAGTTACAACTGCTCCTAAAGGAGTTAGTACTGCTAGAGAAATTCCTGAAGAAGTTAGTACTGCTGAACCAGATATGGATGTAACACTTGCTGAAGCACTTGTGGATCTCTTGAAGAGTGGAAAGAAAAAGTCACCAAAGCCAAAATCAAGAGGTATCTCTTTTCAAGATCCTGAAGAAGTTGCAAGAAGAGAAGTTATTTCACCACCAGTTTTAAAGATTTCAGCAAAAGACAAGGGAAAAGTTATAATGACAAAACCTGAGAAGCCATCAAAGAAGAAGGAACAGATTCAGATTGATGAAGAATTGGCTCTCAGACTCCATGCTAAAGAACAAGCTGAATTTGAAAGACTGCAAAAAGAAAGAGCTACACAAGAATAAGCTAGCATAGCAGCTATCTATGAAGAAATGGATAACATTCAAGCCATGATTAAAGCTGATGAGCAATTAGCTGCAAGAGTTCAAGCTGAGGAACAAGAACTATACTCCATTAAAGAAAAATCAAGACTGCTTGTGGAGATGATAGCAGAAAGGAAAAGGTTCTTTGCAGCACAGAGAGCAACAGAACAAAGGAGTAAACCACCTACCAAATCTCTGATGAGGAATAGAATGTGTACATACCTAAGGAATATGGGTGGTACAAACACAATCATCTGAAAGGAAAGAGTTATGAAGAAATTTAGAAGCTCTTTGACAAAACATACAAATAGGTAAACTCTTTTGTGCCTATGGAATCAGATGATAAGGATAAAGATAGTGAGAAAAAGGCTGGAGGCAGTAGAAAGAAAACACTTGCTAGGAAAAGAGTAGGTGAAAAGCAAAGTGAAGAAAGTGCTAGAAGACAAAAGATAGAGGATGATGCTGAGAAAGAAGAGCTTAGAGCTCATTTGGATATAATTTCAAGAGATGATGTAGCTGTAAGTGTTGAATCATTAGCTACAAAGTATCCAATAGTTGATTAGAAGACACATGTTTTATCAGAAGACAAGATGTATTATGAGATCATTAGAGCTAATGGAAGTACTAAATCTTACAATATATTTACAGAGATGCTTAATGATTTTGATAGGCAGGATGTGTTAGATTTATATAGGCTGGTTAAAGAAAGGTTTGAGACTGCAAGCCTAGAAGGATATGACAGATTACTTTGGGGAGATCTCATTACTATATTTGAACCAAGTAAAGATGATGAAGTCTGAAAATCTCAATAGGATTACACATTGATCAGCTGGAGATTATTTGATTCATGTATTACTGATGGATACTGGCATTGCTATTCACATGCTGGTAGAGAAGACATATCCTCTTACTCAAGAGATGCTTTCAAGAATGCAGGAATCTAGAGGTTGACAATGAAAGTGAAATGGCATTTGAGCTTCTCAGATTTACTAGATCATAGATTAAAAAGTAGAAGAGTGTTTGGAAGAATCCTCTCAGAAAGGTTTAATTCAAGAAACTTGATGATTTGGAGGTAAATCACAAGTTTAGGGGAGGATTGTTGGGAATTAAGGGCTTTTACAAAGTTTATACTGCTGGTTTAACTTAGTACTGCCAAGCTTAAATAGTTTGTACTGCTCAGATTATAACTACCGTGTAAAAGTTATACTGCTAGTACTAACTTAATATTGCTGAAGAGATCTTAATACTGCTGAAGACTTAAGACTGCCAGAAGAATATAATGACTGCATGAAGATAAAGACGTGTGAAGAGATATGTATGGATTTATTCAAAGTGTATATCTTATAAAGTAAGAAAGATATGTATATGATTAGAATTATATAAGATCTTAAGTATCTTTAATGATTTGTAGTTATCTTGTAAAGGACTCTTTGGTGTATAAAAGGAGATCATAGGTTATGGTTATTGTGACATATAGATATTCATAGTGTATGATATATAACTTCAAGGTTGTAAACCTTGTACTAGGACAGGTACTGTATTTTTCATCCATAATTAATATTGAAGCTTTTTGGTTATATTCATTGTTCATTTAAGTTTACTGTTTCATTGATATTTCTTCTAAGTATTAAAGAGTAGATTCCGCATACTCTTTAGTATTCACAAAGTTTCTACCATTGTTGTTTTGGATTTATCCAAAGTAACATAATCTTTACAAGCTAAAGAATAGATCTTGAGTTGGGATCAACACTTCTTGTAAAAATTCACAAGGAGACATTAAAAGCTAGGCGTTCTTCAACAGTGAGATTTGTCAACTTGCCTTAAACAAGAAGAAGCAGCACGTCTTTGATGTCTTGGATGCGAAGCCTGTTAAAATCGCCTTCTTTGAATGTATACAGCTTATCATCATCTCTACGAATAGTGATCCAATCTAGATGCTTGTAATTATGTCATTCGACTATTTGAAGCTTTGTGACAGCAATGATTCTGTGTTTGGAGTAGACATCTTGAGCAGATTCCCTGTTAGCAGCAAATCCATAGAATTGTTGTCGTTTTCACCCCCAATGTGAGATTCCCCAGAGTGCATGTTTGTCGTAGCTAACCGAAACTTGACTCAACTTTGTGTTAGGGACCAAATCTTCAATCCATTTGATATGCCCATAATATGCAGCCTTGGTCTTCGTCACTGAAGTTGTATATGTTCGGCTTGAGACACCACCACTTAAATACGCAAGGTCGTTGTTGATGAAGTGATCAAAAGGTATGACACGACGACCTTGAGAATTAGGTATCAATGGTAGTGGTTTTCGCAGATCATGAGGATATTGCTGACCTTCAAGGTTGTTCCAGTCTAATTGATTAGTGGTTGCCTTATAGACTTCTTCAAAGAAATATTCAAGTTCTACCAGACTCTTGCATGATCCTTTCATCTGCTCGAATGTTGGACCAGATAATAATTCAGGAGTTAGAGTATCAACTTTAAGCCGGTTCATCACGAATGCTGAGAAGTCAAGAGGAGTATCCATTAGCTCATCAAATGACTCACGTAGATCTTCCATCTGGGCCAAAGAGCTTAGCCAAGGTTGAACATGTCCATGATCATCAGGCAAAGTCTTGTTCCAATCACGATCTGGAGTAGGAGGTTTTACTGGTTTCTAAAACCAATTAGGAAGCTGAGAGGTCTCTACATCAGGTTGATCTTTAGCAACTCCTCTTTCGAACTCCTGATGTGCGGGTTCTTCTAAATCTTTGGCAGTTTGCATTGGCTCCTCTGCTTGAGCAGACTTGTCAGTAGACTTTTGATTAGATTTGGACCCTTCAGTTGACTTGCCAGTTGTCTTGGAGGTCTTTTCCTTTGGTGCACTAGTTGACTCTGGTTCTTTTCCCGCTCTTCTTTTCTTGGACCCCCCGGTTTGATCTAGCGGAGGGTTCTTCATCTTTATCCTCTTTATCTCGACATATTTTAAACGAAACAGTTTCTCCATATGTGTCAAGTATAAGTTTGTCACTTTCATAAGCGTCAACCAATGCTTTGTAGAGATTCTTTTGTTCATCAGATCTGTGGATTGACTTATTTCTCTCCATCTTACCTATGAGAATCTTTTTTAGTTCTAGTTCGGATAGGTTGGTGGCTACAGCATGAGATGTCTTAGATTCATTAGATGAACAAGTCAGAACCTCTGCTTCGAGTTGTTCATTTACAGTCTTTCCAATTTTCGGCAAAATCTTGGAGACTTGTGCTTTAACATGTTCTTTGACTTGATCCTTGATTATTTTCTTAATGTTATCATCAAGTTTATTGATGAAGTTTGCATTTTCAGCTTGAGCTTCATCTCTAAGTCTGTCAGACTGTAACTAAACACCTGTTTTGACGGCTTCATGCATCTTGTTGGCAAGGTACGCATCAATAATGCCGAGAATTGAAGAAACTGCTACAGCAAATTAGTTCATTTGCTTGAGTTCAGAGAAATCGGTTTCCAAAGTTTTTAGTTTATGGTTAAACCCGAATAAAGAGCCAAAGTTGGGAAGATCTTGTAAGGAGGAGCTTGGAGCAGTTGCTGGTGTAGGAATTAGTGTTTGTTGCAGATGTGTGATGAGAGGTGTGGGTGGTGGAGGAAGAGTTGTTGTAGAAAAAAGAGATGGCTCGGCAATAGTAGTAACCAGAACATCTATCAGTAAAGTTGACTCAGTGTTAAGATTAAATATAAAGTCAATACCTGTATCTGGACTAGGGTTGAGCATGTTAGAAACGAATCCAGATGACACATAAGAACTTTGTTATTGAGCTTCATGATTGACCGGTGTTATGATCACATGAGTGTCTTCTATTACTTGAGTAGTTTGAACGATAGTACGTGGAGCATATGTCATTTTAGTATCTCTTCCCTCTAGATTGACATTTACATCCCTATATAATTCATTTGCCTCGTCCTCTTCATTTGTCTCCTCTTCATCTATTTCTTCTCCCTCAACATCGCACCTTGTATTTCTTCATCACTTTCTTCATCATCAGTGGATTCATAAGTAGAAGGTGTATGAACCCTCAGATCTGAATCCTCTTCTTATTTATCTTCTTCATCATGAGTGGAAAGCTTTGGATAAACAAAGTCATCACCATCGTTGTCTGAATCAGTTTTCTTATTAACATCATCTTGCTCTTCATCCTCTTGACCATCATGTTCTTGATCATCATCATCTTGATTATCATCATCTTGTTCATCATATTCCTGACCAACATCATCTTGATTATCAACATCATCATCATTATCATTTCCCATGTTTACTTCATCATCATCATCTTCCTTATCACTGGACTTCCACGAGATTTGCTCAGCCTCATAATCATAAGAATGTACATCAGGAACCCCTGGTATGACACCAGTTCCTTCATCTGCACCTGAACTACTGGCATGAGAGCTGTGTTGTTGTGTCTTGCTTCTTTTAAGAGCAATCTTCATCTGTTTAGCTTTAGTCAAAGCAATGTCAGATAGCACCGTTAAACCTTTTGACTTTGTCGCAGATTGCTTCTTCTTGGCAGGTTTATCTCCCTTACCAGAAGTCTTGATTCTTTTACCTTTAGAAGCTTGAGTAGGCTTCGTCTTGGGAGATGATTCAGATTTAGCTTTCTTCTTTGTAGATTTTGTTTTTGGAGTCTTTTCACCAGTACCATAAGCATGGTAAGTCTTGTAGGCTTCGGACTCCTACATGTCTTGGTTTGTTAAGTGCTGAGGGAGAATAGCTCCATATACCTGTGTGTCCTGATGTTTAGAAATGACTCTTATTGTAGTGAACATGAGGTCATCCCTGGCATAGTGCCAAAACATCTTGTTTCTCCTTGGTATTGCCTGATCCTTTGCCATGAAGTAGTCTACAATGACTTTGGTAAAGCGTGGATAATACATGTCATTATTCTTTTTAGAATTATTGTTCTCCACTTGATACACTAAGTCTTCCCACAGCAAGTAGACATAGTCAACATTCTTGTTATGATACATTCCCTAAAGGATTTAAGCTCGTGACATGCGAAGACTTTCCAGAACAGTAGTTTTTCCACTAAGACACTTATTGATGATAGCAACAAATGATCTTCATGGTTGATGCAAGTGATCAACATTGACATCAGATAAGACCTTTATCTTACTAGTGTGTCCAAGATCTCTAATGAAAGAGAGTATCTATTCTTCAAATGAAGGGTCTTTAAATTTCTGGCCTGGGAGTTTAGGGCAAATCTTGAGCATATCTCTGAAGTTGTCAACATTAACAGTATGGATTTTACTATTCATCTTGAACAGGAGTGAGAAATGATGTTTGGTGACAGTAACCCAAAACTCTTGCATGTAAATTTCTGGAACATCAGCAGAGACCTCAAATGCATTATAGAAAAGAGTGAGCTTCAAAGCATCTAATAATGGTTGGTTCATTGGATTTGAGAGTAGGGCTAAGATGTTGATTGCATTTTCCAATCTTAAGACGGTTTTTAGGTGCGACAAGAGCATCATCCAACGCCTTTTGCTGTGCTTTTGTTGTATCTATGATTCTGCTAAGACAGGATCAATACAGTTTATACACAACCAATTTTATACAATATACTATAGAGACCTATTGAGAGAACACATAAAGTTGATTCATGATGTGAACGTTTCTTAGGAATTAGGAACACTAAGACTTTTTGCACTTATTAAGATCTATTCATTTAAAAAAAATGACAACTTAAGCTAACTTAACTTGTTTTAGAGTGTATAATTAACCAATTTTAATTAACTCCCTAATTAAGTTTCTAAATTGCCTCTTAAATTGGAATTTGATCGTAAGTGTGTTTGGTCTTGAGAGATAAACTGATATCTAAGGGAAAAACTAGTTGTTTGGTTCCTTAAGTAGACTAGTTGTTCTGTTCCTAAATGATATACAGTTGTTCGGTTCCATAAGACAACGGATTGTTCGATTCCTAAAGACAACGAGTTGTTCGGTTCCTAAAGATACTAAGTTGTTTGGTTTCTTAAGACAACGAGTTGTTTGGTTCCTTCTGACTAAAGAGTTGTCCGATTCCTTCTAGCCACAGAGTTATTCGGTTCCTTCTAACTTTAAAGTTGTTCGGTTCCTTCTAACTTTAGAGTTGTTCGGTTCCTTCTAACTAGAGAGTTGTTCGGATCCTTCTAATTAAAGAGTTGTTCGGTTCCTTTTAACCAAAGAGTTGTTCGGTTCCTTCTAACACAAGTTGTTCAGTTCACAAAGATATCAAGTTGTTTGGTTCCTGAATAGACAACTTGTTCGGTTCTCATAGAGATCAAGTTGTTCGGTTCATTTTATAATTTGCACAACCATAACATTTTAATGAAACACAAATGTTATATTAGCATGCTAATCATAAGAATATCATTTAGGTACTTAGATAACAACATTTAAGCCACAGAATAGACAAGTTCATTCGATTTCAAGCACGTACACACACTTTTGCACGAATATGAAAATAACAGCAAACAATGGTGTTGTATGACCACTTAAACATAATCAACAAAGTAGTATTGAGCTCCGTAACACAAAACCTAGAAACTTTTTACAATATTTTGCAAACACCCAAATTTTTGAACACATAATCACTCAAATCAGATACATATGATAAGCATACAGAGAACTGTTTAAGACAAGTCCATTCCTAAAACTACAAAACCCCTCAACTAATTTGGCTTTTTAGCCAGTTTGATTTTCAAGAACCCTAATTTGAGAGTTAGGGTTTTTCGAGATAAAAAATGGATGAAAAACAAATTCCTTTGAGATATAGGTAGATTAGGTAATGTAGAACGTTTTATATGTTGTACCTTAGTGATGAAAAAAAACTAGAAATGGAGATCAAAGTTTGGTGATCTCAATGGAAGGAAATAAAATTTTAAGTGTGTTTTGTGTGTGAAAAGAGAGGGGGGGGGGTTAAGTGATGTTATAAAACGATTATTATTTTTTGACATATTTGGCCCCTCAAGTTATTTATCCTTTTTACTTTTTCACCAATAACTTTCATTAGGCAAGTGTACTTTAACAATTGGCACACATAGTCCCTAATGTTTTTAACTAACATTCCTAAAAACTTGTATTTGCACATTTACTCCCTAAAGGCATAAACACATAACATATAAGGCACACATAAGCTAAACTTAGTTAACTTTCCTTGGAGATTGATATTTCGTTATTGTTTAAAAACCTTTTTTCCTTTATGCACATTTTTATTATGAAGAAGATATTTGACATTTCCCCCCCCCCCCTCAAACAGTGACCCATTTTCTATTTAAAGAGCTGTAGTCGTTGTTTAAGTGGTCAAATGTCTTTGAAAAGCATTTTCTGATGAAGCAATGTTTTATTTTAAAAAAACAAACACCATAGCAAATAAGATTTCTT
The DNA here is from genome assembly GCA_026074375.1 of Tanacetum coccineum. Lineage (NCBI taxonomy): Eukaryota > Viridiplantae > Streptophyta > Magnoliopsida > Asterales > Asteraceae > Tanacetum > Tanacetum coccineum. The sequence goes on along the minus strand of BQNB010158756.1, from coordinate 155 downwards.
TTATTTTCACTCATAAGCGCACTGACATGTACATTTATGGAAACATAGGAAGCACGGGTTGTGATGCAAAGTAATCACAAGCCTTTGCATGGTCATAAAGTAGACCATGCTCGAGAATAAATTCCCGTTGAGAGGTCAAGTTTTCTTTTTAAAAT
>BQNB010158754.1:3149-13444 GCA_026074375.1 Tanacetum coccineum | reverse complement strand
GGACTGTTATAAAATAAACACTTAATTTTCAGTTACATTGACCTCAATATTGATAAAACATATACACTATAAACTTTCCTAAAAAAAAGTTTTTTACTTAATTATATTTTTAGAAATTGGCTAAATGCTTTATAAAGTAGTAGAGATTATTTTTTTACGCTATACAATGTGAAAGAAATATAGTTTTACACCAGGGATAAATAAGTTAAAATAACCTCACACATCCAAATTTTGAAGTTTTGTTTGGTTTATAAGAAAGAATGTCAAATAAACAAAAAATGAAAAGATAACTACACTTTGTCATATACCAGTAGGGTATCGTGCAATGCGAAGATGAGTACCCTAAAATAAATGTTCACGGCATCAAAAGGCAAAAGTGGTGACTAGGAGATATATTTAATAGCTTTTTTAGATTGTAACATTTGATAATATAATTGAACTTTTAAATGAGGGAGTATTTTAAAAAGAACATTAATTGTATTTGTTTTTTTTGGTTAAAGTCATTAATTATATTTGTTGAGTTTATATATTTATGCATTAAGTATTTGTAAATTTAAAACAAGTTGTAATGCTTAAAAAGTATTTATGAAAATCTTAAAAAACTAAAATGTATTATAGGTTGTATAGATATTCTTCATCCATCCGATTCACTTGCTTAAATCAATCAGTAAACACAACCTTACCTTTCTTTATTTCCATCTTATTATCAATTTGATCCGTAAACCCAAGCTATTTTTTTTGTAAACTAATCAGTTAATTCGGCTTTTGATTGAGAAATAGCAAGCTGAATCGAATCAGAGACACTCTCAGATCCATACATCTTGTGTTGTAACTCACGTGATCGTCACTCTCAGGTATATACTTACTTTACATTCATTAATTTTTGGTGTTCATGTTGCATTTTACCGGTTAGATGTATTGTCTACTCAAATTGTGCATTAGGTGTTAGTTGTGGTACTATAGTGTGATAGATGCGAATTAGGTGTTACACGTGGCTATAATTTGAAGTCGAGTTAGTATGGTGATGTTGCTAATACATCATTTTTAGTGATGGTGTATAGCTAGTGTGATGATTTAGGATGTGCACCCTTGAATAATTTTTATCGTTACATTAAACTCTAATTGCTCGTTCATTTTTTCTGGATATTGTTAAATTTCGATTCAAATTGGTGTTTACCGTGTGTTTTTTGTTTAAATTTATTTACTCAAAGTAACGAGTAACGTAAATTATATGTCGCTCTATGAAGATATAGGTTGTTCAGTGACTAATTTTAGGATGAGCGATGTGACACATTGCGGTTATTGATCTTTTCTTTGTTATGTGATTGTTTAATTTGCGTTAAATAAGTAGAATGGTAGGATGTTGTTTCCGTTAGGTTAGGAACTGATACTCGGTTAGGCATTCTAGTTTAGGTGTTTTTAGCGGAACATGCACTAAAAGGTGCAATAGGCTTGTTTGGATAGGAATAACATCATTGGTTTGTGAATAAATAGTGTTTGTTTAGCTTAAAAATTGTATATATGAATAATGTACTAAATATGTGCTAAGCAAGCATGTGTGATGCCTCAATGTTATCTTGTTTGCACATTGTATAATGCGTTTAGTAACGGGAATATTTGAGAGTAGATAACAGAAACTTTCCCATTTTAGTTAATTAACAAAATCTGATAATATTTGTCCTTTAACAAGCATGTTTACCCGCGCGTTGCCGCGGGACGTTAATTTTTCGCGCAGAGTTGCGGGTTTACTTGTTTTTTCCTATTTTTTTTATTTTATGCGGGTTTCTTTTTTCGGGCTTACGTTTAATAGTGGTTTTTTTTATATGGGCTTATGTGTTAGGCCTAATGGCGCGGGTATTTTTTGATCTAAATAAGTCAGTACTTTTGTAATTTTCTTTTTTTATTTTGTGCCGAGTATTTTTTTTTTTATATTGCGTATTTATAAAAAATAAAGTGGCCATATTACTGTAGCATGACGTAAAAAACGACGTTGTATCACTTTTGTGCTGAACAAAAATTTTTTTTTTAATATTATTTTGTGCGGGTTTATTTTTTTGGTCTTATGTTTAATAGCGGTTTTTTTTATATAAGTCATTATTTTTGTAATTTTCTTTTTTTTATTTTGTGTCGAGTATTTTTTTTTGTATTGCGTATTTTTTTTTTAAAAAAAAGTGGGCCGGCCCAAACTGGGAGCCCATTGGGCCGAACACTGTTCATATTACTGTAGCACGACGTAATATGGGCTTATGTGTTGGGCCTAGGGGTGAGCAAAAAAACCGGTTGCCAAACCGGAAACCGGTTCCAACCCGAAAACCGAACAGGTCAAACCCGGTTTTGACCAAACCGGTTCCGGTTTTTGGCCAAACCGGGGGTTTGGAACCGGGGGTTTGGAACCGGTTTGGCTTTTTTCGACCGCCACCGGTTTGACCACCGGGTTTTGGACCCGGTTTTTGGAACCGGTTTGGACCTGACCCGGATTTTTTAGGATAAAAATGGGTCCCGGGAATTTACTTTATCAGATTTTCTTATCTATTTAGATTTTCTTGGTGATAACTAGATAGGATAACTGATTTTCTTATCCTATAAATAAGGGTGTTGTATTACAACTTAAATCACAACTTACATTACATACAATCCTTCTTAAGCAAAAAAAAAAAACCTTATCCACCTCAATGGCAAGTCAATCCGCCTCATACTCAGCTACTACCAGTGTTGTTCAACAATTATCCACGGGAATTCGTGAAATCATACAAACCACTGCGAAAACAATGAAATTAGGAAAGACTTCAACAATGTGCAATATGACCCATCGTCAGGAAAAAAGCTTAATGCAGAGCATTGCTTTATTTCTTTCGGAGGGTTCACAACACGACCGTTGAAGCATCAATAAGTCATATAACCGGCATTGTGAGTAATTAAAGTCGCAGCAGAATCAGAATCCGGAAGCGGGCAGAAACGTCGATGGGAATAAGAAGAGCAAATTTTCATGTTCAATCCCGGATTTATCTATCTTCGTGAACAATTCCGCTGGGTTTGGTGATATCAAACCGTGGGTTACCATTCAACCCATTTTGACCACGAGCAGACAACGATGGTGTTCCAAAACACTATGCAACCGCGATAACACTCATGTAAGTCGTTCTACTCTAAAACGGTGATGCAATGAAACAAGGTAGCGTCAAAACAAAGCAACAATTGATGGTTTTGGTAACATTATATAATAATGGTCAACCTAAACTACGAACAAATGGTCCGCCTCCGAGTATCATTTTCCCCCAACGGAAAAAGATTTAAAAATGGGGCTACGTGAACTCACCTCAACAGATGATATAACCGCACAAATAATCTCTACTCAACGAATCAAACAATCTCTACAACGCACAAAAGCCCCTACAACGCACAACGGTACCCGGCCACGACCTAACATAAATTTTACATTATTTACATTTTGTAAAATATTGCCTCGTTGTAGAGATGGGCAAAAAAACCGACCGGTTTGGCTTTCCACCAAAAAACCCGGTTTGACCACCGGTTTTTCGAACCAGTTTCAAAAACCGGTTTGGACCCGAACCGATTTTCTGAGGACAATTGAGGACCCATAGAATCACTCCTTTTCTCATTTTCTTATCCTATCTATGATTTTCTTGTGCTATAAATAAGGGTGTTATATTACATTGTAAATCACAAATTACATTACATACAATCCTTCTTAAGCAAATTCAAAAACCTGTCCACCTTAATGGCAAGTGAATCCGCCTCAACTACCACCGGTGCTGGTTCAACAAGTGCACTGACAATTCGTGAAATCATACCAACCAATAAGAATGGTAGAATGTTTAAAAAATTTCCGGATGAATATTGGGTTCTTATTGAATCGTTAAACCCATTACTTGAAGTGTTTCAAAATGCTACGGTTATTTTGTCGGGGGTTTACTACCCAACATCTCCATTGGTACTTCAACAGATTTTTTTCATAAGTTGCAAATTATCTGATTTAGAACTTGAGGGGGGGTGTTGTCATGTATGGTTCAACCAATGAAGAAAAAACTTAAGAAGTATTTTGAAAACATCCCATCGATAATTACTTGTGCAGCCGCTTTAAATCCCTGTTTTAATGTATCCGGGGTAGACTATCTTATTGAGAATATAAGTAGGGACTTGGAGTTTGAAGATGATGGTTTTGCAACTAGGTCATTGGATTGGTTTCACGAATCTTTCCAAGCTTCTTCGGTAGCATCTGAATCAGCATTTTCAACAAGTGGTAGGTTGTTGACAATCCGAAGAACAAGACTAACTCCGGAGTCTTTAGAGATGTGCATGTGCTTGAAGGATCACTTAGACGCTCAGGAGCGTAAAAGACACATCTCCTCTTGAACTACCCTTAGACGTTGAAGAAGGTGTCTTTAATGTCGAGGTGCAACAAAATGAAGCCACTCAACTTACCGATCAAGAAATTGCGTTGGATGCTAGTAGCGACGGCTCTTCAGGAGAACCACGGCATGATTATATGATGAGCAGCGGAGCCGAAGATGACCAAACCGGAGAGGGAGGGTCTATGTCACATGGTTACACTTACTACTAGTATTGTGTTGTATTTCCTAATCTTTTGTTGTATTTGCTTTATGTATTTCTTTTATGTTGTATTTCGTTTATGTAATATTATGGTTTGTATTCAATAAAAGTTGAAGGTTAATCAGTTTATAGTATAACAACACCAAAAAAAAAAAAAAACCCGGTCAAACCGGTTTTAGTGGTTAACCGGAACCGAACCGGTTCCAAACCGGCAAACCGGTTTCGGCTCCGGGTTGACCGAAACTGGTTCCTGTTTGACTCAAACCGAACCGATCTGGTTAACCGATTTGCGCACGACTAAAGGTAGTTGTTATTGTTGTAGTAGTAATTAAACACATAGCAAAAAGGTTTGGGCTCAACATCCATACCATGGAGCTCGAAATACAAGATATAGACATATAGTGACATAGAATGTCATTGTGAATTTTTAGTGACACTTTTTAAAAATTGTGAGTAAAATCTTTAAATTTTTAGATGAGTAAAGTGCATAATACACCTTTCTGGTTTTCAAAAAAATCGTAAAAGATCGTCTCACGTCCTTGGCTCATACTTCGCTTAATTTTCATCTCTCGGTTAGTAAAAGTGAGCCACCGTACATCCCTGATGATAAACGGTGCAAATATTTTTCAGTTAAAGAAGAAAAAATGTTGGTCAGGTGAGAATGTGAGACATACTTTTTGCAAACCATAGAAATGTATTTTTGCCTCACTTTTTGAAAACCAGAAAGATGTATTATGCACTTTACTCATTTGATATTTATTGATATTTTCTTTATGAATATATAGTGATCTAAAAGGGAAAAAAATGTATCTTCATATTTTTATATTTATTATAAATATACTTTTACTTACTTGACTTGTAGTTACACTTTTTAATTGTAGGAGAAGCATATGAAAATCTTAGTAACACTTCTTTTGTATTTTTGTTGACACCCTTATAATTTTATTGACACATTTGTATGTATAACTAAGTGACCCGAACCGAGCTTATTCGGTTCGGTTTTCGGTTTGCAAAATTTCGTTATTCGGTTTCGGTTTCGGTTCGGTTTGTTTTCGGTTCGGGTCGGTTCCGACCCGATGCTCACCCGTAAAAGTAGCCAAGTCAGGTATTTTTTATATTAATGATATTCGAAAACTTATGGAGAAAAATAAATCTTTTATTTAATACTAGCTTAGTATCTCGCGCAAAGCGAAAATCACAACAATTTTATATATTTTATTTATGCGGTGGATGTTGATTGATTGTTCTTAGTTTTTTGTTAGAAGGTCTGATGGTCCCGGTTGCTTACCTTTGACTGAGAAAATGGATGGGCCTCACGAGTCGTAGCCAAAAGAAACAAAAAATCGTAGCCAAAAGCCTCAATAAGTCCTCTAAAAAAGACTCGAATGTTGTAACGAAACGACTAGTTTTGAATTTTTTAAAAATTGGAAAGTTTAAGGATCAACGTTTGTTAATGAGTGTTTAGACAAGAAAGACCTAAAAGACGAAGAAGTCCATGCAACAAGCTAACGAGAAAAACAAACGAGCGTTAATAATTTGGACTAAATCTACGAGAAAATGACCCACGACGAAGAAAAAAAATTTAGGGATTAAACTTGAGAGTTTTAGAATTTAGGACGAAATACGAGAATTTGGAAGTATTGAGGGACCAAGGGTGTCAGTTACGTATAATAAAATATACTTATCACCGACTTTATCATATATATACCATGTAAACATTCGCATGCATGCATTCAACGTATTCAAATAATCGCAATACAACTTTTATTTTCACAAGTACGCATTGGGGTTTAATTTCTTGAGTTAAATCTTACAGTTATTCCTGTTCATGAATATTTTTTATTAGTTCGTCAGCTTTTGATACATTATCTAATTACTTGAATGTGCAGTAAAATCGATATGAAGAATATGGCGGGTAGTAAGGCTAAGGCTAAGAAAACGGTTACTGATACGGCTGCATTTACGACGGTTTATCCTAAGTTTGCTGCGGTGGAACAGAATGAGATTACTTCTGCTAGTAAGTCTGATGGTATGCGTATGATAATTTGCGGTGCGTTTGGTTGTTTATTATTACATCTAATTTTGTTTAATGAAGTTAAGTTGGTTTTTTGTGTAATGATGTTGCAGGGATTAAGTTTCGAGTGGTTTCGTACAATATTCTTGCTCAGGTATGCATACATATTCATAACCTGCCTTTGATACTAATTTGTTGCATGTATTTTCACATTATGTTATTACGAATACAAAATATTTATGTAAATGAAAACATAAATAATAATGAACAGAAAAATTAAGGCCAATAGGATGACACATGATTTACGTGACATAATCAATGTTATTGAGACGAATATGAGATTGCGCATAATTTATAATGTCATATGAGAAACGCGCCAATTCAGGTTAATTCCAACTTGCAAGCGATGATGCGGCTATCTGCTCACAATCAGTTTTCCTCACTTAAACATGTTAAAATGCCGATATTCTCGGTTATTGAATGGCTAATGTTGCTTATGTTATGGTAACTTAGAGAAATTAAGCACACAAGTTAGACAAGATAATCCTTATGTCGTAATTAAGGGATACCATGGTTGTATACTCGTATATGTGATTTGTTCTGCTAAATAGCGTATGTTCGTGTGTGCATACAATCAAGCATGTAATTGTTGGATTATGACCATATATGAATTAATATATGTCCGGAAATATTTTCGAGCCTAAGGGGATGCACACGTTTATATGTAAAATGACGAGAAAATATATTAAGATAATATATTAAGTGAATAACAAACGATTGTTAAATGTTAACGAGTATTAATAATTAGTTAAACGTTTAAAAGTTAAACGTGAGGGACTAATAAAGAATAACCAAAGAATAAAGGGTTCGGTTGCCCTTTTTCTTCCCTTAGTTGGCTAGGAGTGTAATCCCACAAGGATTAGGAGTCTAAGGTTATAAATATATGTTTAGGCTTTCATTATTTGATAACTTGAGAAAAACCTAAACATAAAATCAACCTATCCCTTTTCTCCTTAGTCGACCGGCCCTAAAAGAGTTTCGGGGTCTTTGGTTTGTCTTCCCCGATCGAACCAAAACAAACGAACACCTTTAGGTTTCGTTTTGTATTCGATCATCACCACTTGGTGATTATTTGTTCGCTCGTTGATTGATTCAAAGAATAAGAAGATCGTTTGTTTATTCACTACTAGTACTAGCATACCTCGTTGTTTGCTAAGAACGTATAGTGTGTGGAAGCTTAGAGGAATCATACTTTGATTCTTGTGGTTTCGCGTGTGGTATTATAAACGCACAGCGAAAAATAGAAGACGGTGTTTACGGTTACCTTTAAACGGTGTATCGTTTCGTGCTAAAAGGTATACTTCTTCTATTCTTGTTAATTAATGTATTCTACATGTTATCTTTATTCCGCTGCGTACTCGTGTTAATTAATATGGTTAATTAGATTGTAAAACCCAATAGTGGCATCACGAGCCATCGTGTAGAATCTTTAATTACAAGTAATAAAATTAGACAAATTAGGGTTTCGTGATTAATTTTAATGCCCCGGTGGGCGTTTTTGTTAAAAAGATTTGATCTTGACGGTTAATAAAATTAATTAGACGAGATCTAGGTTGTATGCAATTTTATATATAAAACTTGATGTATTAATTGTTAATAGTTTTAAGTTTAGTTAATTGTTAACGGAGATCCATGATAAAATCATGCAAATTTACCATGGATTGATATTAGATATTTAAATCTTGTTAATTTGTTAAACGGATTTGGTTTAAATATGATCAAGATACGCATAATTTTAAATATTTTCTTAATTGGTAAGATCCATGATTCAAGAATTCGGGAAGACCCTTATTATTGAATTAATGGGGCCTAAAAATAGTTAAAAGATTTATGTGCTATGTGGTATTTATTTATATAAGGCTTACGCAATCGATTATATCGATGGATGTGGCCGGAGTTTATAGGACGAATGAGCCTTATGTGAATAAATACATTATTTAATTATTGGATAATTAGGATCATATTTAATGGTTTGCATGCCTTAATTGTTAAGTGTGTTTAAATAAATGTTATTTAGTTTAGTTGATGTTTATATGTTTTATTTTAAGTTCTTGACTTGTGAGAAAATAAAAGGGTTTTTCAGAAAACAAATATAAACATGACTAATGATTATCGAAATAAGATTTATTATGGACTATATAATGCAAAAAGTCAAAAGTGGATTCGGCTTACATCCGATATAAAATCTTCCATGATTAGACTAGCAATTTATAGTTCATAATGTGTTTCCAAAATTAAAGTTTTTTTTATGAATAAAACTAGACGCTATGGACTCATGGGAAGTACGACTCATCCACTAGAACAAACTATAAGAGAAGTTTAAGGCGGAGTGGTCAACATTCCTAAAGAATTCAGGTTTTTAATACGCTTCGCGCTGACCTGATTCTCCGCTTCTTTGTGCGTTCGATTGGAGTTACCGTGAACCATGGCATGTCACTACAGTGTTATTTTTTTTGAAAAAAGACATAACTCTTTAGATTTGGAAACACGTTGAATCGTCAATTTTAAGGTCTCACTATTTATGTATAAGATACGATGATAATAGGTGATACCGTAATAATAACTTAATTGAGTAAAAGTTTTTATTAAAATCAATGATACGAAGATGTATGCATGCTTCTTCGTACATATTTGACACGTCAAATAAAATACCCTTTTTCAACTAAGTTGTTGCCATCCAGTTTGTAAAAACACTTGTTGATTGCTCTTTACCTATGCGTGAGACGTGTGTAGATTTGCGATCACAAGGTAATTATACGCTTTTCCGTGAGACGGTGAGTGTTACATAATTACTGTTTTGAAATTGGACGACTTAGCGTTGTTGTGGTTAGACCTGTTAACACGCGGCATAGATGGGATGAAACATGCTTACTAGACATTATTGTAATAAAGTAAGTCCCATATGGTTTAGGAATTGCAAAAGTTGTGAATTATCAATCGTTGATTACCTTTTGAATACACCATCACTAGCAGATCAACTGATGTGGTGGGGGTATGTCAAGTTGGGTCCTAACCTTAGGAAATTAATTGTTTATTTAACTAAACATGGGTAATTAATTTTCTTCAAGGAGTATTATCGAAAATACTAATTCTTGAACTTTTATGTTTTTGTAGATGGCACTACCTGTTCAAAACATAAAGAAAAACTTTCTGGTACTAATTTCAATGACTGGTTCGCTCGACTTAAGTTAGTTTTGAGAGTCAAGAAGAAAATGCATGTCATTGAACAGCCTTTACCCCCAGCTCCTGCGCCTGATTCTGAACCAAATGTTGTGGCAGAATGGACCGCTACATATGATGCTTATAATGAGATCGCTTGTCTTATGCTTGGAAGTATGACTTCAGAATTGCATAGGCAATTTGAATCATACTATCCTTTTGATATGATTCAGGAGCTTCGATCTATGTTTGAGAAACAAGCTAGAGTGGAGAAATTTGATTTAATCCAATCTTTCCATGCTTGCAAACAAGAGGAGGGTAAACCAGTTGCTGACTATATCCTTAAGATGAAAGGATATGTAGAGCAATTGGAACGTCTTGGTTATATGCTACCACAGGATATCTCGGTAGGCTTAATCCTTAATGGCCTTACTAAAGATTTTGTGGGATTTGTAAGAAATTACAATATGCATAACATGGGGAAGACAAT
>BQNB010158753.1:0-14994 GCA_026074375.1 Tanacetum coccineum | reverse complement strand
GATAGAGGCAGTAAAGAACATGAAAGCTCCTACAACGCCGTCCGAGATATGATCATTTTTGGGGTTAACTGGGTACTACCGACATTTTATCGCGAACTTCTCTAAGAATGCTAAACCCCTTACTTCGTTGACTCAGAAAAACAATAAGTATGAGTGGGGCGTGGAACAGGAAGAGGCTTTCCAGACTTTAAAAGATAATTTGTGTAATGCTCCAATACTGTCGTTGCCTGATGGAGTTAAAGATTTTGTAGTCTACTATGACGCGTCGAATCAAGGGTTAGGTTGTGTACTCATGCAAAGAGGAAAGGTAATCGCCTATGCATCACGACAATTGAAGATCCATAAGAAGAATTATACAACACACGACTTAGAATTAGGAGCTGTAGTGTTTGCCCTTAAGACTTGGAGGCATTAATTGTATGGAACGAAGAGTGTCATCTATATGGATCATATGAGTCTTCAACAAATATTTAATCAGAAGGAGTTGAATATGCGTCAAAGGAGGTGGATTAAGTTATTCAGTGACTATGAGTGTGAGATTCGCTACCATCCAGGTAAAGCGAACGTAGTAGCTGATGCCTTAAGTAGGAAAGAGCGAGTGAAACCTAGACGTGTACGAGCAATGGCTATGACCATTCAGTCCGAAGTTAAAAGAATGATACTATCAGCCCAGAGTGAGGCGTTCAAGGAAGAGAACGTGCCAGTAGAAAGATTACACGGATTAGACCAGCAAATGGAATGAAAAGAAGATGAGAGCTTGTACTTTATGGATCGCATATGGGTTCCGTTAGTGGGAGGTGTGAGAACTATAATCATGGACGAAGCTCATAAGACTAGGTACTCTGTGCATCCGAGAGCGTATAAGATGTACCATGATCTTCGAGATATGTATTGGTGGCCGGGTATGAAGAGGGATATCGCAACGTATGTTAGAAAATGTTTAACTTGTTTGAAAGTGAAGGCAGAGCATCAAAGGCCTTCGGGTTTATTGCAACAACCAGAGATACCCGAGTGGAACTGGGATAATATCACAATAGATTTTATCATGAAGTTACCTAGGTCGAGGAGTGGGCATGATACTATATAGGTAGTAGTCGACAGACTGACTAAGTCAGCCCATTTTATGACAATACGAGAAGATTACAAGATGGAGAAGTTAACAAGGCTTTATATTGATGAGATAGTAGCAGGGCATGGAGTGCCAGTGTCAATCATCTCAGATCGTGATGGAAGATTTACTTCAACGTTTCTGGCAAACATTACAGAAAGCCTTAGGGACACGATTGGATATGAGTATGGCTTATCAACTTCAGACGGATGGACAAAGTGAGCAAACAATTCAGACATTGGAGGATATGTTAAGAGTGTGTGTTAGCACCTAGGTATGTAGGACCATTTGAGATTCTGGAAAGGATAGGTCCTGTAGCTTATCGTTTAAGATTGCCACAAGAGTTGAGTGGTGTGCATGGCATGTTTCATGCGTCAAATCTAAAGATTGAGTTTCGGATGTGCTTCCCCGTTCGAAGCACTGTATGGAAGGAAATGTAGGTCGCCCATTCTATGGGCTGAAATTGAAGAAAGCAGGTTGATTGGACCAGAATTGGGCAAGAGACGACTGATAAGGTAGTCTTGATAAAGGAAAAGTTCAAAGCGGTGCTGAGAGATCATCAAAAGTGCTACGCTGGATAATAGACGCAAGCCCCACTAGATATTAAGGTTGGATGATTCGAGTGTTACTAAATTGTCGCCTTGGAAAGGCGTAATACGTTTTGGAAATAAAGGTAAGTTGGCACCAAGGTATGTAGGACCATTTGAAATCCTTGAAAGGATCGACCATGTAGCTTATCGGTTAAGATTGCCCAAAGAGTTGAGTAGCGTGCACGACACATTTCATGTGTCGAATAATCTAAAGAAGTGTTTGGCGGATACAAATTTGCATGTGCCACTAGGAGAAGTTAAGATAGATAAAACTCTTCGTTTTGTTAAGGAACCCGTAGAAATTATGGACCGTGAGGTTAAGAGTTTAAAACGTAGTAAGATTCCAATCGTTAAAGTTCGTTGGGATTCAAAGCGTGGCCTTGAGTTCACGTGGGAACGTAAGGACCATATGAAAGCTAAGTATCCTTGATTGTTTGTTGACTGTGCTATTGAACATACTAGTTAAATTTCAGGACGAAATTTCCTTAAAGAGGGGATACTGTGACAACTATGACTTGAGCAGGTTAGTCAAACCGTTAGGGTTGACTAAAGTATTTATATGTGTTATAATTGAGTGCTTATGTGACCTTATATGAGTATTTGATATCAATCCGTGATGCGTGTTCATCTTATTGTGTTTGAGTTGTGGTTTTGTTAGCTATTTCATTTCGTTCACATTTTGTGACAATGGAAATGATAGCATGATGTTATGCGTTATCGTGTTATTTTGTGAATAATTGTAGTATGAGCGTAAAGATAATATAGTGTATTCTTAGGAATGAATTAAGTCTAGTATTTAAGTTAATTAAGTGTAGGTCTTTCTAATTTAGGAAAGTAATTTATGAAATGAAATTTATAAAATGTAGGTTTATAACTAGTTTTATTTAAAAGGTTTACTAAATTAATAAAGGGTTTTTATAAAAATAATTAAATAAGGGTAATTACACCTTACATAATAATAAATAAATAAATAAATATAAAAATTAATATAGGGGTGTTTGTTCGGCCGATTAGGAGAAAAGAAAAAAAAGGAAACCAATTTGATTAAAATTGGGAAACTAGATAACTATATATACAAAATCAAGAAAACTTTAAATCACTTTTCTTCTCCCCCTCTCTCTTTGGCCGGTCGAACTCCCAAGCAGAAGAAAAAAGATTTTTTTTGATCCAGAATTTAGAGTGTTGATTCAAGTGTAATCGGTTAAAGGTTTTAGGTATGATCTTCAATCCCATTCTTATTTAATTTTTCTTATATTTGTAACATTAATTGGTGGAAGTAGGATTTCATTAAAATTCAGTAAACATGTTAGGATGATCATTAATAATCAATTAGGATGTAATTAATAGTGTTTGGATGCGTTTGGTTAGGTGTAGTGGTTGTTAAATTCGAAATTAAAACTGGACAGATTTTTAGGTCATCTTGTAAGTGTCATAACTTGGTCATACGGATAGCTTTTATTGATTTTCTTGAGCCTAAAAATAACTACAGAGAGTCTACTTTCCAACCCCATTGGATTCATGAATTAAAAGTGAGTGAAAGTCAGTCAAAATAATTTTACAAGATTCGTTGTCAAATCTAAGTTTTTGGGGGCAGATTCTGGTTTGTGTTTGTGAGGTCAAAAACATATCAAAACGTCTTTTTAATTGATGGAATTGCTACTGTAGCAAGTTCATGATGTGTATGATTTTCTAGAATCTTTGTTGAAGTTTTCTAAGTGTTTAAATGGGTCTGATCAAGTCAAACTTTTTGATAGTCGAATCAGATCCGAATTTGAGTACTTTGTGATGTTGAAATTTTATAAAATAGTTAGGCTCAATATTATTTTTTCTAAAAAATCACAGTAGTTCATAACTCATTGGAAAGGTAGGAAATGCATTAGGGAAAGTTAATTTGATGATTTAGTATTTTATTTGTGGTCATGAAGTGACTACAAAATTCTGCAGAAAAACTGGAAAACTCGAATAAGGGATTTAGGAGTATTAGGGTATAAGTAAGGTATGGGAAGTGTGGTAAAGGGTTATAAACATAATATAGACATGGTAGCCCATCAATTGATTGTTACATCGTCTTAGGCATTTAGCCTAATCGTGTGTAACGTGTGTTTTATTTGTGTTTAGTTGATTTCAAGGAATTTGTGAAGTAGCAGTGCATCAGGTGAGTTTCATAGTCCCATTTTTCCGTTTTCAAATTGGGATGGAAATGATACAAATGTTTTGAAATGTTTTATTGCTGTGATTATGTGTTTTAAATTGCGTATGGATATTACATGACTATTATATGACTATGTGTTACATGTTGGTATTGAATGAGATCAGATGAGTACGCCTACTCAGTGTTATTTGTGATATTGATTGGGATCGGATGAGTACGCCTACTAAGTATTGGTTATGGTACCCGGGATGGATCGGAGGGATACACCTATCTTATGTTTGTGTGGTACATTCTAGGTGACCTTGGTTGCTAATAGTGCCAATGCTAATCTAAGCCCGAATGTGAAATTAAGTGTGTGAATATGTTGATTTGATTTTGTTGCATGCTAGCATAGGGTCATGATAGTTCATTTTTGTCCTGTCTTGTTTTGTTAATCACAGTAAAAATGAGTTTAATTGCGTGTCTAAAACCTATGACTCTCACTAACATATTTGTTGACGTTTTAAGCATCATTTTCAAGTGAGCATCTTGAGGAAAATGAAGTTAGGAAGCTTGGCTAGTGAGACCGTAGGCTTGCATGCGGAGTTTATCTCCTAGATTTCATTTCGTACTTTGAATGTTGATTGAATTTTTTAGGTTTTGGGATATTTTATTTATGTCTTTGTATTGGAGTGACTCTTTTACCTCAATACAAGACCCCTTTTTTCTTGTGTTAGGTATTGTCATGACAATTTGTGTCCATTTTTGTTTTGTTTAATGCATTGTAGTTCTCTCTATTGTTGACATCATTGTGTTGTGATTATACCCATGACGTTATGCCTCGTGTTTTTGCCTTGGCGGGGTGTGACAAAATTACACATTATAATTCCATATTTACATAGAACCATCCATACTATCCATACAATAAACATATCTAATCCATTCCAAACGTCCCATGAATATTATTGTCTTGTATTAGGCTTTTAAAATTATTATTTAGAAATTAAAAATTGATTTTCGGGTCTTATTGGGTTGACCCGATAACAAAATATATCTAACCCTAACCCGACCCAATAACACTATCCGGTTATCGGGTTCGGGTCAAAACAACCCGACAAGAAATTTTAACCCGATTTAACCCGACCCGATAAGACTTATAGGGTTCGGGTTCGGGTCGGGTCAACCCGACCCAACTAACACCCCTAGTCACAACAGATGTATTCCTTTAAAAATAGGTGATGATGAATTTGAATATGTATTATATATCCGTTGGTTTTTGTAACATGTTGCGGCATGTTAGTACCGACGCTTTTCAATGGTTGTTCTTTCGATCATGAGTACAAATGAGTCTTTACGTTCTTCTTTTGGCTCGTAATGTCTTCGTATGAATTTCTCTTGTGCATGTTCGTTTAACTGTTATTCTGACTACATGGTTCCTTGTACTTCCTTTCGCTTTCAAACAATAGAATTGTGTTAGAGTCTTTACGGTATTTTTACAATCCCTATTGTTATTACGATGTCCTTTGTTTGAGTAATATATTTATATTGATGTCGAGTTATGAAAATCCTTTTGAAGTATATCTTGATGGTATTTGGGAAAAACAATTTTTGAAATGATCTTATGAATACGTTATGACATCGCTTTTATGTGAATGTTTCTTTATGAAAACTATGTTACAATGAGTTTTATAAAACGATGTGATACAGGTTGACTGTCAATACTATGTTTAAAATGATATTTATGAATGAGATATGTTAAATTCGGTGTTTTCGCTCAAATAAGTATGATGACAATCTATTTTTATTAAGATTAATAAATTTTTTTTTATTATGAAAAGTATATTTAAAAATGATTATAATGGTAAGATGCGTCCCTACCCGTTAAAACGCTCTCTCGAGTACTCTAGATTTTTTTACGACAACCTGTTTAAAATGAATTTTATAAAGCTTTATATGTAAGTCGTATTTATTTTTTATATATATTTCTAAAATGTTTTTTTTATCGCGCAAAATGACTTTCTTTATTATTTAAAATGATTTTTATAATATCAGTATTTAGTTGGTTCTTGTGAGTAAAGTACGCGATTTTCTCGGTTATAAGTAATTATGTCTTTCGTATTTATCATCCCTATTCGTATGTGTTCATTTTGTCTTGGGTACGCTTTCGTTGACTCTTTTGTCTTGCCGCTTTCCCGATCGCGTATAGTCTTTTCTATCCTTTCTTTTAAGGTATTTTTATGTCTTGTGATCACTTATTGCATTATGTGACAGTGTGGTGTATATGATTTTCTAGACTTTGATCGATATTCGTTTGCATAACCTATTCGATAGTTCGAACCCTTAGAATTCGTTGATTTTGTTTGATTCGCCGACACACAAGTCACTCTCGTGGGGAGCACCCGTGCTCTGTCGCAAAAAGAAGGACTGGTTTCATTTCGAATGTGCATAGAATATCGAGAGTTCACAAGATGACCACAGAATCTCCCATGATCGACGACTTTGTCTCGACAAGTTACCAAGGCTCAAGTTATTTCTCTAGATAGATCTGTGTGTGTGTGTGTGTTGATCAGTTGAGAGCCAGGCATGAAGAGACTTTCCAAAACTGTTCTTTAGGAAGTGGTATGGACATTTGAGTTTAAGATTATGCCTTTTGGGTTAAACACAATGCACAGCGGTTTTCAATGAACTTGATGATTTGGTGTGCAAGCCGTATTTAGACAAGTTCGTCATTGTGTTTATTGATGATATCTTGATCTACTCAAGGTCTAAGGAGGAATACGAGGTTCATTTGAAGTTAGTATTGGAATTGTTGAAAAAAGAGAAGTTGCTTGCCTAGTTTTCCAAGTATGAATTTTGGCTACAAGAAATGCGTTTTCTCAGACACGGGGTTAACAACAATGATACGCGCACTCACTCGCGCGAGCGTCCTTAGGTAAGATAGAAGCAAGTGGAAGAAGAATTAAAAAGTACCTAAGATGCCATACGAGATATGACCGTTCTTAGGATTGGCAGGTAACTATCGACGTTTCATCGTGAATTTTTCTAAGATTGCTAAACCCCTAACTTCATTGACACAGAAGAATAAGAAGTATGAGTTGGGCAGGGAACAAGAAGAAGCTTTTCAGACTTTGAAGGACAATTTGTGTAATGCACCAATATTGTCATTGCCTGATGGACCAGAAGACTTTGTAGTTTACTACGACACGTCAAATCAAGGATTAGGTTATGTACTCATGCAAAAAGGTAAGGTAATCACCTATGCATCACGACAATTAAAGATTCATGAGAAAAATTATACAACACACTACCTAGAATAAGGAGCAGTAGTATTTGCTCTTAAGACCTGGAGGCATTACTTGTACGAGACAAAAAGTGTTATCTACATGGATCATAAGAGTCTACAACATATATTTGACCAGAAGGAGTTAAATATGCATCAACGAAGATGGATTGAATTGTTTAGTGATTTCGATAGTGAGCCTTTTAGGTTTCCATCTGAGAAAGGAGAATGTAGTGGTGATCTGCTCGCATTAAGTAGATAGGAAAGAGTGTGAAACCAAGCCACGAGTACACTCAATGCCATGACTATTAGTCTAAGTGTCGCACGGACAAATATTAGCTACTCCAGGTGGTGGCGTCAAAGGTAGAGAAAACCGACAGCAGAAATTGTTGCATGGCCTGGGACCAAACTTAATGGAAATGGAAGGAGGAGACGAAGGTATGTTAATTTATACTGGGTTTCCCATTAATAGGTGAATGTAGGACATTAATTATAGACTGAGGCTCATGCGCCGAATGTACTTGTATATCCTGGGGTGGATAAGACGTTCACTATGGCCTTAGAGTTTGTATGGTGGCTCATGTCATGAAAAAGGATATTGCTACTATGTTAGGCATTTGTCCCCTTGACTTGTTTAAAGGTAATAGGTTGGAAACATCAAAGACCTGTGGTTTTTATTGCAACAAGTAGAGATTACCTGAGTGGAATTGGATAGAAATAACTATGGACTTTATTTAATGTTGCCAAGATCAAGTAGTCGGGTATGATACGAATTGGGTCTCATAGTCGACTAGCTCAGCGCGCTCTCGTCAGCTCATTTTCTTTTTTTTTTGACAATCTCGAGAAGATTACAAGATGGTGAAGTTAGCAAGCTTTTATATGATGAGATAGTAGCAGGGCCAATGGAGTTGCCCTTGTCTACTCACTATCCAGATCGTGTAGCGCGTATATTTACTTCAACGTTTCTGCGCAAACATTTACAGAGAAAGCCCTTAGGGAAATGAATGGATATTGAGTACGGTTAATCAAACCTCAACGGATGGACAAGTGAGCACTTCTATCTCTCGTTCAGACATTGGAGGATATGTTAAGAGTGTGTGTGATCAACTTTGGTGGCAGTTAGGATGTCCACCTACCGTTAGCTGAATTTTCTTATAATAATAGTTATCATTCGAGTATTCGATGTGACTCGAGAAGAAGTATGTATAGGAAGGGAAATGTAGCGTCACCTATTCTGTTCGGGCTGAAATTAGAGAAAGCAGTTTTATCCTGGACCGGAATTGGTGCAAGAGACGAATGATAAGGTAGTCTTGATAAAGGAAAAGCTCAAAGTGCCGAGAGATCGTCAAAAGAGCTATGCTGATAATAGGCGTAAGCCACTAGAGTTTGAGATTGGGGATCAAGTGTTACTGAAGGTGTCACCTTGGAAAGGCGTGATACATTTTGGAAAGAAAGGAAAGTTAGCACCTAGGTATGTAGGACCATTTGAGATTCTGGAAAGGATAGGTCCTGTAGCTTATCGTTTAAGATTGCCATAAGAGTTGAACGTGGTAGTTGCATGGACACGTTTCATGTGTCAAATTGTTCGAAGTTGTTTGGCGGATACAAATTTGCATGTGCCACTAGGAGAAGTTAAGATAGACAAAACTCTTCGTTTTGTTAAGGAACCCGTAGAAATTATGGACCGTGTTTAAATGGGTATGATCAAGTCAAACTTTTTGATAGTCGAATCAGTCGCCCGAGTGTGTGTAGTACTTTGTGATGTTGAAATTTTATAAAATAGTTAGGCTTAATATTATTTTTTCTAAAAAATCACAGTAGTTCATAACCCATTGTAAAGGTAGGGAATGCATTAGGGAAAGTTAATTTGATGATTTAGTATTTTATTGTGCGTCATGAAGTGACTACAAAAATTTTGCCTGAAAAACTGGAAAACTCGAATAGGTTTAGGGAGTATTACGGGGCGCGCTCGCTCTGTAAGGTAATAGGAAGTAGTTGGGTAAAAGGGGTTATAAACATAATATAGATATGGTAGCAACATTCAATGATTGTTACTCTCTTGGGCATTTTGCTCTAAATCGTGTGTAAGCGTGTTTTATTTGTGTGCGCAGTCGCGCTGCGTTCAAAGAATTTTGACAGTTAGTGTGTGGCTTCAGGTGAGTTTTATAGTCACCATTTTTCTTTTTTCTAATTGGGATGAATATGATACAAATGTTTTCGAAATGTTTTATTGCTGTGATTATGTGTTTTAAATTACGTATGGATATTACATGACTATTATATGACTATGTGTTACATGTTGGTATTGAATGAGATCAGATGAGTATGCCTACTCAGTGTTATTTGTGATATTGATTAGGATTGGATGATTACGCCTACTCAGTGTTGGTTATGGTACCTGGGCTTGGTCTCAGCGCCCTCGCGGATCTCACACCATCTCGCACGACTGCATGTTTGTTTGTCGTACATTCTGGGTGAGCTTGGTTGCTAATAGTGCCAGTGCTAATCTAAGCCCGAATGTGAAATTAAGTGTGTGAATATGTTGATTTGATTTTGTTGCATGCTAGCATAGGGCCATGATAGTTCATTTTTGTCCAGCTTGTTTTGGTTAATACAGTTAAAAACGACGTGTAATTGCGTGTCTAAAACCCTATTCTCTCACCAAATCTTTTACTTGATGTTTTAAGCATCATTTTCAGGTGTCGCATCACTTGAGAAATTGAAGTTAGCCGGAAGAAGCCTCGGACTAGTGAGACCGTTAGGCTTGCATGCGGAGTAAGTTGATCTCCTAGATTTCATTTCACGTAACTTTGATGTTTTAGGTTTCTGGGATATTTTCGTTTATGTCTTTGTAATTGGAGTGACTCTTTTACCTCAATACAAGACCCCTTTTTCCTTGTGTTAGGTATTGTCATGACACTTTGTGTCCATTTTTGTTTTCTTTAATGCATTGTAGTTCTCTCTATTGTTGACATCATTGTGTTGTGATGATACCCATGACGTTACGCTCGTAGTTTCCGCACGCTGGCGGGCGTGTGACAAAAATTACACATTATAAAAATTCATATTTACATAGAACCATCCATACTATCCATACAATAAACATATCTAATCCATTCCAAACGTCCCATGAATATTATTGTCTTGTATTAGGCTTTTAAAATTATTATTTAGAAATTAAAAATTGATTTTCGGGTCTTATTGGGTTGACCCGATAACAAAATATATCTAACCCTAGTCCGACCCAATAACACTATCCGGTTATTGGGTTCATGTCAAAAAACATACCGCACAATAAATTTTACCCGATTTTACCACCCGACCCGATAAGTACTTATCGTGTGTGTGTGTGTGGTTCGGGTCGGCCGTCAACTCCACTCGACCCATCTAACAATCCCACCCTTAGTAGCAACATGATGGTATTCCTTTAATAAATAAGGCGCCGATGCATGAATTTGAATATGTAAGCAAGGCGGCATCAATTGCTTGCAGCCATACTTATCGAACTAAGCCTTTGTCTTATATGTCTTTGATTCACTACTTCGTGTATAAAACACACGTCTCATACTCAGTTTTGGTCACTCGTTGCAGTTATTAAAAGTTTGCATTTGTTATTTTATATTGCTTTTATACATTATGCCATGGTCGTCATTAGGATTTGTCACTGTTACGCATGCCGATATTAAGAAGATGCCTTCTAATTAGGTGTGCATGAGAGTGATAAAACCCTTATCACGTGGAAGGTTATGACACTGCATTTGCTTATCGTTCTTTACGTATGATGTATGAGTAATTGCTCTATTGACCACCCCTAGCTTCCATGTCAGAAGTCAACAACATTGAGTCAGAATTTGAAATTATACCCCTTTGGTTGTTGGCTTCTTACTTGGAGATAGGAATGATCTTTAGAGTGTGCTAAGGGTTTTGGTACTTTCACGCGTGCTTAGATGTAGAAAATGACTTCTAATTCGGCTACATGACAGCCACCAAACCCTTATCATATATATGAAGTATGTGCATCTTGGCGGGGCAAACTTACTATGTTTGCAGCTATGATTGTCGTATTTTCTTTTCACGGTTGCTTACTAATCTGAGCCTTATAAAAAAAGTAAACACCGATTATTGAGTGTTGTGTGCTTCTTTTCACGTTTTCTTAGGACGCATCGCTCTTTGGTAAAAATGTATATCTGTATGGTATACAAAGTGCTGAGGATTTTCGTATCTTGGCGAGGCGTTTATACTAATGCAGTCATGGCGGTCTTCCCGGTTTTGCAGCTAATATAACATATTGATGGACCATTTCTCACGCCAGCTGGTGTGTCACTCATGTCTTTCCTGTCACATACCATCTGGTGTGATACATGTTTCATATGTGAGTTTGTCACTATATTAGGTTTCGTCAGGTGTTGTTGCCATTTGTAAACTAAAATCTGCGGCGCAGATGCTGCATATTGGCACTGCAAGGTACAATATTTGCAGTCACAGCAGATGTATTCGTTTAAAAACAGCCGATGATGAATTTGAATATGTAGGCAAGGCGAAAACAATTGCTTGCAGTCACACTTATCGAACTGAGCCGTTGTCTTATATGTCTTTGCGTCACTACTTCGTGTATGAAACACACGTCTCAAACCGAGTTCTGGTCACTGGCTGCAGTTATTAAAGGTTTGCATTTGTTATTTTAGATTGCTTCTATACATTATGTCATGGTCGTCGTTAGGGTTTGTCACTGTCACGCATGCCGACATTAAGGAGATGCCTTCCAATTAGGTGTGCGTGAGAGTGACAAAACCCTTATCATGTGGGTGATTATGACATTGCATTTGCTTATCGTTCTTTACTTATGATATATGAGTAATTGCTCTATTGACCACCCCTAACTTCCATGTTAGAAGTCAACAACATTGAGTCAGAATTTGAAATTATATCCCTTTGGTTGTTGGCTTCTTACTTGGAGCTAGGAATGAACTTTAGAGTGTGTTAAGGGTTTTGGTACTTTCACGCTTGCTTAGAAGTAGAAAATGACTTCTAATTCGGCATATGTGACAATCACAAAACCCTTATCATATATTCGTCTATAACGTTGTGATTCATTAGCAGCTCTTATGTATTTCATCGTAAGTTCATGCTATTTCAGGTTATCTTTTGACATGCGAGAAACATAGGCATTGATGATACAATGACATTTTTGAGATCGTTATTCATAATTATGCGTCAAATCGGCACTTATCTTAGCGGGAAAACACCATGAAAAGAGTGTTTGCAGCCATGGTGTGCCGAACAGCTTTTTATACGGATCTGTACTTGCAAATCTGAGCCCTTAATAGTTAACATTCAATATATGCTGATCTGATATCCCACCATTTGCGTGCTACAGACATGCGTCAATGATGAATATAAGCAGGTACAATAAAAAAGCGACCGTCCATTTCTGTTAGTAGAAAATATATGTTACGCAAGTAATGGTATGATTTGTTAATGGTTGGTTAGCATTGTGTGATTGTACAGTGTCTTCTAACTTGTTCATGTTATTCTAAGTTATCTTTTGATGTGCGAAAACATAGTAATATGAATAATAAGTCAACGTGATACTTAGAGACATCAAAAGTAGGACCGGGTTTGTGATAAAATGTAAGTGATAAGAGTGCTCGGGGTTCGTGTATTTAGAAAATACCAATGTTTAATATAAAGTTGCAATATGCTGATTAAGGCGATGATGATAGTTTTTTGCATTCAGGTTTTTTATAAACAAGTTATACGGTTTTATTAAGCACTGTTTCTTGGTGGGCAGCCATGTCCAAATCATGGTTGTAGCCATGTCGGGTGTTTCATGCCAATGCTTTACTTGCATAACCAAGCCTTATTGTACATACCGTTGTTTCATTCATTCATATATCTCTTTTCCGCTTCACTTGCTATGTCTCTCTCTTAGTTTATTTGCCCTCTCCCAATGCAATTTCTAGGTAGTTTTTAGCATTAATTGAACAACTGACTATCCACTCTCGAAGGATTCAATGATTTATATGGTTTTTCCCATAATCTTGGATTAGCCTATGAGCCCTAAATCAATTATATAAGATATAGAACGCGTATATAGGCCTGGTCAAGAATAAAATATGCCAAAGTGTATTTTGCGTGTTAATGTTATGCATGCAGTCCCGGCGTATATTGTATCAAACCTTAACTAGTATGAGAGTAAGAGTGAATTAAACACTTCTCTGAGCCAACTGAGCAATTAAAACCTACAAATGTGGTGCCTGAAGGGCGGGGCCAGCCATCAAGTTATGCGTGCATCCACAGCGTGTTTCATACAACGAAGAAACATTGCGTTAGCGTAGTTGGTTGCTTTTGCATCTACAAATGTAATCGTGCCATTTAATTAAAAATTTAATTTAAAGTTTTATAATTAACATCAAATAAGATATTTCAATTAACTATCCTTGTATCCATGTCATCAGTCCACAGCAACAATTTCAAAATTCAAATTATATCTCTTTGCGTGTTGGCTGCTGACTTGGACACACGAATGATCTTTTAAATGTGAAAGGGGTTTTGGAATCATCACGCGTATTTAAATACAGAAAATGGTTTCTATTTTGGCATCCATGATAGTGGCAAAATCTGTATGTATCCATTGTTGGCGGTGATGACACTATTGCATTTGTGGTTGACGGATCGTGTTGGGTGAAATCGGCCTTTATCTTGGCGAGGCAACATGTTGTCGTGCTTGCAGTCATGGCGGGTCGCATACCCTTTTCTCCAGTTTCGCCCTCGCAAATCTGAGCCTGAGTTTTTTGGCATCCGCAATTATTGCATTTGTCCGTTTGTTATTGATCATGGTGACAGAAAGCAACTCGTACCTTGGTGGGGCAGCATCACGCACGTGGTGATTGTAGCCATGGCGAATTGGTTACCCAGGCTAGACTTGCCATGTTTGCATTAGCTGCAAGTGTTATTCCTCACAAAGAACAGAAAAGAAAGCAAGGTTACTCATGTGTGTACATTATACATGTGTATCAGAATTAAAGTTAGAAAAATGCCAAGCGGGTAGGGTAATGGGTTGAAACAAGTTGATAAGACATAAAAGGTGCCCTTATCAGCTTTTTGAAATATATTTTTTTCTAGAATAAGCTCTTATCTGAGGCCTTTTTTTGGGCGTCGATATTTTTCCATTTTTCTAAACGGTGTAAACTCTTACAATGATGAGACGGGAGCCTGAACTTCAGGTATATTTGTTTTCAACATATACCTTATTCCAACTATTTACTACTTCTTGATGTATGAAGATTCTTGAGCAGCTTATCAGCGTCTAGGAAATATCAAACAAGATGCCCTACACACGGATAAGCTGCTCAAGAATAAGATATTGCATCAACAATTCGGTTTTTAATGTCAATCCCTATCCGAGTCTGTACCGGAAAAACTTTTATTGACAATGTGTTAATTACAAATCCACATGTAGTGTGTATTATTTCTAAACCCCTTTAAAACACAATCTGTTCAATACATATTCGCCTACTTATTTTTCTACATTTCGCTCAGAAATGCAGTATAATATCATCAACAGAATGCGTTCTACCAAAGAACACTTGGAAGCCGAAGAGAACGTCGTGGAAAATGATTTGGTTCAAATCACTTTTTGCCATGTTCTTTTCGGTTTCCCATTGTTCTTTGTAAAAGCTCATTCTACATGTTAGCCCATGCTCGCAATCAACAATGTCTTTATAAATACGTAGTGCTATCGATTAAAAACGAACAATTCTGCGTGCCCTAAATTATAAATGACAAGGGGTTTAGAGATGCACTGAATTTATTTAGTTGTTATCCATATTACTTTTTTAATACATCGTATATCAATGTTTAGATATGACGTATTGTTTTTAGG
>BQNB010158752.1:0-14994 GCA_026074375.1 Tanacetum coccineum | reverse complement strand
CATAGTTTAGCTTAGTTCTACTTGCTTGAATCCTTTCAAGTAAGACTTTAATTTCTGCATATTAGCTTTCTTGTAGTCTATCTTTTCTTTATGTTAATTGTTTCGTAACCTATTCTCGTCAACCACCATAGGAGACGAGAATCCTATCCGTACTCTTGGAGACTACTCCAAACCTAGCCACGAGGGCTACAGGGATACCATTGAGCTCCCTGTAGGGAACAACGTGGTACCTCTTCGATCTGACACCATCCGGTTGGTGCAAAACAAATGCTCATTCCACGAAATTCGGTCCGATGATCAAAACCAACACCTAAAGGATTTCTTAAAGCTAGTAGACTCACTTGACCTTGACGGTAAAAATAGGGAAAGAACGCGCCTGTGTTTATTTTAATTTTCCCTTCGCTATCAAGCTAGCAATTGACTTGAACGTCTTCCAGCAGGATCCATCACCACATTGGAGGATCTTACTACTCGTTTCCTTGCTCAATTCTTTCTACCAGGAAGGACCGCAAAACTTCGCAATGATATCCTGATGTTCCAACACATCATGGAGAATCTCTATCAGAAGCATGGACTCATTTCAAGGACTTACTACAAAAGTCCCTCATCATGGCATCGATCGTTGGCTTTAAATCCAAATTTTTTATGATCATGTCTCTTTTCATCTTAAATGCGAGATTGACCGCGCCGCCGGCGGCAAACTCCGCAATAAGAATGCCGACGAATCTTGGGAAATCATTGAGAACCTCGCTCTTTACGACCATAAGGGTTGGAATTAATGACACAAAAGTATTCGCAAAGCCAGTCAAGGCTATTTCTACACCTCAAGGCACCTCAAAAACACTTGATCGAAGACTTCTTGAGCTTAAAGATCAGATTAACTTCTTACTAAAGGGGTCACGACCGGTGCCTACGCCGAGCTCAACACACACCCCTCAAGCTTATGTCAAAGCAGTCTATTCGAACTCTCATCCACAAAACCAACCGCCAATGCTGAACCCCTTCACTTTTCGTGAACGTACAGGTCCAAACCCTCAGCCACAAACATTAGGAACCACATTCTAGGCTTGAGTACGAGACTACATGGCAGCACACACTGAACGAATGGAGAGATTTGAAAATGCCATTTTCAAGTAACGCGAGGAGATCAATGCTAGGATGACTAAAATGTTCAGGCTTCTTAAGGAACTTACAACCAGAAGGGCCCCTGAAAAAGTACTGATTAGAGAAGAGGCCAAATCCCCCGTCACCAAAAGCATAAATTCCATCTCTCTCATCAGAGAAGAGGAAGGAAAAAATGACATATACGACGTAGCAACCGGCGATGATAGTAAAGAAACTGACAGACCAGATATGGAGATGTTAATAAAGGATGCCGAGACAAAGAATAGAGCTGAAAGCGGGGCCAAAAACAAGCCAATCAAAAAACCTAAGAAAGAAGAAGTAGTGGAAGCTCCCAGTTCTCAGCCTGTAGAGTATTATCTGAAGCATAAAATTAATGAAAAGCTAATTGAGGGACTAGTGGATAATAATAGGTTCAATGACTCTTTATTAGGAGCTCGAGTTGGAAAGAAAAGGGGAAAGACTTATAATGTGTTACCTAGGGGGCCTGTTTATAAAGCGATCCTCAAGAAAAAGGTAACAAAGAAGGAGAACATTGGAGAAAATTTTGAAATACCTTACAGCATAGGAGGCCTTAAAACGTAAACGTCCTAGTCAATCAAGGGTCCGATGTAAACGTCATGCCCTACTCCATTTACATGAAACTTACCAACGAGAGGCCTGCTAAGACAGACATTAGACTCTCACTAGCTAGCCACTCGTATATATACCCTTTAGGGATAGCTGAGGACGTAGTAGTTGAGATCGTTAAACATGTGTACCCCGTGGACTTTGTGATTCTGGACATTAAGGAAGACGAAAAGAGGCCTTTCATCTTAGGAACACCATTCCTAACAATGGCTAAGGTCGTGATTAAGTTTAACAAGGGCAACATAACTCTAAGGCCTGAAAAGAGTAAGATAAGTTTCCATAGGATACCTGAATCCCCTAGTAAGATAGAGAGGGGTCAAAAACGACATAGAACCTATAGCCCCCACTATAACTGTGAATAGGCTAGTCCTAGAATGGGAAGAAAGGATAAGACTTCACCAGGAAAAGGAAATAGAATTTGACCGATGGAGAAGCAAGAACTTTAAAAATGAGCATCTCGCTCTCACAAAAGTTGAAGGAGGAATTGATAATGAAGGAGAAGTCACGTAAGGACGTATGACTTCGAGTCTAGCTACAAGACTCGTAAATAAACAAAAGCGCTTTTTGGGAGGCAACCCAATATTTACTTTTCCCGCATATTAGGAGTGTTTTGTGTGTTTTAATTCTTTATCGTTTGTTTTATTATGTTTGAATTAGTTTGTAATCATGCTTTGTTTGTTTATAACTTCGTCTTATTTGCAATCAAAGGTATTTTGCAACAAAATAAGTGTGGGGGAATTATCCGGTTTTTAGAACCAAATTCAAACATTTGAAATAAATTGTTTAGATTAATTCGTGTCAGTTTCGAGTCATATGATTGAATTGTTAATTCCTAGGTTTTTATGCAACATTTTGAACAGGAAAATAACATATAAGAATGAGTGTAGGAAATTTTTCATCAAAAACAAAAATTAAGTTTTCACAAAGCGTGGAGACGGCGTCACGATTTACACGCGACGCCGCCACCACGACACCTGTGACGGGGTCAGGATATTTCTAACGGCGTCAAATGCCCAGTTACAGAAAAACTTGAAAATTTTAAGTATTTTTGAAAATAAAACTTGTAGAACACTTAAGAAATTTGTAATTCTTTTATAAACTTGCAAAACCCTGAGTTTAACAATTCTCTCATCCTATCTTTACTGCTTTATAGAGTCAACCCTAATTTCACATTGTATATTATTATATCGCACATTTTACGCTTGGTGTAGAGGTCTTTGTCTTTGATTACAGGTTATATTTGATAAGGAGAAGCATGGAAGTTCTTAGGAGGTTTCATTGGATGATTCTTGGAGGACAATTTAACCAGTTATCGCATGTTTCTTCTCCATTGTTGAGCAAACTAAAACAGGGGATTACTCTGCTAGTTTTTTTTCTTTGTTTTTCTTTTCCCTTTCTTCGTTTATTTACGGTACTTCTAATAAACATTGGGGACAAAGTTCCAACAAGTTAGGGGGAAATAAGCCTTAGAAAATATATTTCATTTGCCCTTTGCTTTGTCCTTGAAAATTGATGGGTAATATAGCAAAAACATAAGCAAAAAAAAGTTAATTTTTGACTCCAAATTTTACAATTTTTTATGACACATACCAATGAAAACTAAGTATTAATAGCGTCTTATGGATAGGAATGTATATGACTAGCACAAAAACCCTCAGAATTCCATCCCAAAAATGTGAGGTTCGCCTTTAGATCTATAGGAATTTGGGTATCTATTATTGATACCCAAGATAGTTTATACCTTTAGCTTTCTCGAGTTAAGGAGTGAGCAATCATGTGTATCTATTCTGTCGTTACGGATGTGTATATGTGGTTTTGTCGCATTTTCTAGAGCATTGAGATCGGTTTAAATTATATGAGTATACTGATAGTATATTAAATTCTAGAACTTGTTTTTGTGATGCATCCGGAGACCGCATAGTAAGTATTAGTATTTGCTTGATAAGAGGCACTAGGATTAACCCATGTTTTAAACCTTTAATTGTTATGATGGTCACACCGATCATATAACTATCCCACACCCTTGCCATGCACTCATTTTTAGTGCAGGATACCCCTAGTACAACCCTCTAGCTATCCATTTCACAGTTCCTCAGTAATTTTCCTGGGTTAAGGAAGGCCGGACTATTAATGACGATAATTTGTCACCTTTAAACCAATCGTTACAACCCAAATGCCTTAGCCCTTCACCTAGTATGTTACCACTTTAGTACAGTGAATTTTGTATTTAACCAAAGTTAATTATTGAGTACACGGTTGCTAACTCCTTATCCTTGTAAATACAGTTTTGGGACGATTGGGATTCATGGTAGTATTTATTTCACGGAAGAATGGGGAAGAAAAGTTAAGTCAATACCCCCAATATATTTGTTAGATGATCTCCATGATATTTTGATCCACCTCAAATCGAGTCATTAGTTAGATTATAAATAATCAAGTATGTAAAAAGCACAAGTGTAGGGGTGCATGTTATAAACCCCAAGTTATGATGTATTATGTTATTAAAAAAATAGAAAAGAAAAAGAAAGAGATTGATGTAGAGTTGTGTAGAGTTTGTATATCTTCGTCTGAGTCTTGGCTTAGCAACCAAACCAGCGTGTATTCATGTAAATAATTAGCTAACCCTTCCACTTCAAATTTACCGAAAGCCACCCAAATGTATCACATCCGTTTTCGTTTTCGTTTCCATTATATGTTATCTTACACCTACACCCCCACAACCCTTTAAAAGGCCTCTTAGATCGTAATGAATAATGTTTGCGCCCAATGGTGGAGGTTTGATCCTTTACCAAGCCTATGGTAATTTATATGCTATGACAGGTAGTGAGTGTTGATTTTTCATTTCCCTATTATGTTATAATTTATTATACACCTAAGAGAAAGAGAGAATCCCAAACACTTATGTGAGGTGCTAGTATATACTTTCCGTGCTTTTAATTACGAGGTCTAAGAGGTTGTGTTGTAAAATGCTTTTAAAAAGTAGGTTAAATGACCCTAATATTGCTATTGTCTAGATAGAAAAGCCCATTTGCTTGAGGACAAGCAAATCCCAAGTGTAGGGGTGTCTGATGAGGTGTCATTTTATACACTTTTTCGGGGTCATGTAACCCCTTAAATCATGCATTTATGCCCAAAATAAGTACTTAATTGTTCCTTTTCAGGTATTTAGCATTTGGAGGAAATACATGTGACTTAGGCTTATTTAGAGAAGAAATGGACGAGACTACTGACCTACACCAACATCTCTTAAGATTATGTTCTCAGCGGCTGGAGACGGCGTCACAAGATATACGTGACGCCGTCACAAATCATCCTACAATGGTGTCACAAGAATTCATGACAGCGTCAGCTCGCACAACCCAGCCTAGGATCTAGAATATTCTCTTTCATGACGGCGTCATGATTAAAATGTGACGTCGTCGCAGTGATTTATCTATATATATAAACCCAAAATTAGGGTTTTTAGGTGTGTAACTTTAGAGTAAAAAAGGGAGACGAACCCTAGTTCGTTTGGCAGCTTATTAGGACGATTTTAGGGCTTCAAAACCCTATTGTAACGACATGATTGCAATAAGATTTACCTACTCCTTCAATTCATGTTTTAATCAAGTAAGATTATCTTAATCATTCAATATGTCTTGTTGTTTGATTATTTATTGTTCTTACTTTATCTTTAACATGCTTGGCTAAACTCCTTATTGTGTTCATTTATGATTGTATGAAACCTAGAATGAAGATCTTAGTGGTGTTGCTTCTTGTGATGAATATGCATGTTAGGCTTTAGAAAACCAGCTTTTGTCTATATTGCTGTTGATATGTCTAGGGAAACATGATTGTGTAGAAAGGATACCATCGGGTAACAGTCTTCATACTACCTTGCCCCTTATATGGTTGATCCACTTTTAATATATTTCAATTTCATTTAATATACTCTTGGGGGTCTTGTAATAGTTTACATACTACCTTACTTGTGCGTTGCCTCAACGGAATATTAAGTAGACGGCAGGTTCGTGTAATATGTTCATGACTTAGGAAATAATTACATAGATTATCACAAGGGTGACAAAGTAATAACACTAGGAGAAGAAATCTAGGGAGTAATACATGATTAAATGAATACAATCTTTTTATTATATTGTTATCACCATTAGCGTAGTTTATCATTTAGTTTAATAGCTAAAACCAAACCAAACCTCTCAACATATGATTTACCTGCTTTTTATAAATATAAAAACACAAAAATAATCTTCTCTCAACCCCTAGAATTCTGTTAGACTATGATCAAGCCTTCCCAACCCGCCTATACTACTACTATAAAGGTTAGGTACTTTATCTAGGGAGTTGTAAAACTTCTTGTAGAAGTCCCTTACGACAACCGCATCACTTACCCAAATTTAGCACCTCCACGAATTGATGGATCCTTCGTCTTAAATTCATCTTCGGTTTAGGTAAATCCGCCCTATGGCATTAGATTTAAAAACATCTTCCTCTTTTGAATCTCGTGCTTCAAAGTCCAACATGCATGTAACTAACCTTTAGTAAATCATCATTATTTATACAAAAAACATTCACAAGATCTATTGAGGTAAATAACCTTAATTGGGGTTCTTTCATAAAAGACATGCAAAGGTGCACTCTTTGAACACTCTTATTATAGAGCAATACACATTATCACTCTTAAGCATACTCCTAGGTCCTAGATGACTCATTCTCTCTTATACCTACAACAACTTGCTTGCTCTCTCATTTAACCTTAAAATTCCACACATCTTGATTAGGATTATGCGAACCGGATTTAAAGCATGTTAGTTAAGTCATGTTAGGCCCTTTATGAAATGATAATACAAATTTTATCTTTGCTACACTTTATTAGGCAAATATAGGAATTCTATTTTGTCTAACATGAGAATGACTACTGGAGAATCTATTGCACTAGAAATTCAATTTGACCTAACGGTTGAATTTCTTCCAAGAGTGAAGTTGGGTTCGTGGTATAACTGGTATGTGCTTAATTACACATACCTTTGACCTAATAAAACGAGCTTAAATGACCAAAAACGGACATAAAATGCCAAATATATGTTTGTTTTGCTTTGTGTACTATGCAGGTATCGGATATCGACAAAAAGACAAAAACAAGGCCAAAGCCGACATAACCGAGCACGAGACTAAAAAAGAGCAAGAGATCAAAGCCGAAGGCATAGCCATCTTCTGCGGACCAACCCGGGCCCACTTAATGGGTCGGGTCAGCCCACTATATTATCTACAAAGCCTTATATTTTAAGTAAGCCCAAAATCTATTTTGCTTAAAACCTGGCCCAAATAATAAGTCTAGGCCCAAAACCACTTAACAGCCCATCTCCCCTTTAACCCTACATCCCTTTAAACCCTTTACATCGTTAGTCCTTAGGGACTAACACATTTAGTCCTTATGGGTTTACACTGTTAGTCCTTACACCCTAACCTCGTTACCCTTTACACCCCTAACCCCGTTACAAAGCAAACAACTAAAACCATTCTCCCACCAAAACCCTTTATTCACCCATCCCTTTCATCTCACCCTGCAAATCCCGACAAAACCAACTCACACCCTACTCAAACCCCACCCCCAGAAGAAGACAAGACATCATGGCAATCCCATGATGTCCCATTGGCTGATGGGACAAGGACAAAGAACCAAGGGCTGTGATGAGTGATAAAGAAGCACAATATACAATCAAGGGCTGAGATTAAAGATGAAAAGCACAACTCTTATCCATCTCACGGAAGAAGCACAATTCCAAAACCTAGAACCTTCTCCTTCATCTATAAATAGGGCCATTAGGGCATCTTTTCTTCCTTGTAATTTACAGCTTATTTTAAGTTAATGTTAGTTTATTTTCAAATCTTGCAATGTTTTTTAAGGTTTAATGAAAGTTTGATGTTTTTATGTTAAAAAGTTCTCTGTTTTTATGTTCTTGTTTCATATGAGTTAAAAATATTCTACAAGCTCTTATAAGCTCTTATATACTTATACTTAAGCTGTTCAACTTAAGCTATATAAACTTCTTCATAGTTTATAGAGTTTAAGTCATTTTCACTCAAAAATCACTTAAAAGCTAATATGGATGATAAGCCAAAAAGGGATGGGCTTATGGGTTATACCAACTTGTTTCTAACAAGCTGGAGCTTGTAGATAAGCTCTAAGAGCATGTTAATTCCCTTGTTTTGAGCAAAGGGCCTTTGTAAGTTCATTTTTTTATTTTATAGCTTTAAAGTGCTTATTGCTTATTTCTGCTTATTAGTTCTTATTTACTGTTTAGATTTGCTTATTACTGCTTATTATTGCCTTATATTGCTGTTTGTTGCTTATTTGTAGTTTTAATCTTCTTAGTTTAACTTTTACTTAAGATTTGTTGAAAAACCAAAAAAAAATGTCTTAATCTGGTAGCTTATTGTTAATGCTTATTTGAAGGTTGAAATCTGCTTAATAGGTCTAAATATACTTATTTATAATCTGGTATTTTAGATTTTAGCTTAAAATCAAACTTATATAAGCTTAAAATGGAAAAAACAGATTTTAAAGGGGTGTTTGGCACAAGCAGCACTAATTCATGTTAGTGCTGTTTGAGTCATTTGTGTTTTCAAATCTGAGTTTCATAAGTCATTTTAAGGTTTTCAAGTTAGATTTCAAGGGTTGTAATAGCTTAAAACTGATTTTCATAGGTTTGTGTATTGAAATTTTGAATCTAAGATCATCAATCTTAGATTTGAAACTTATATGCTTAAATCCTTGATTGTTGCTTTGAGTTGTTATTGTTCTGCTGGTTTAAGTCCTAATATGGTTTAGAAACATAGTGGTATAAACCTGCTTTTGTGGTTTAAGTTTTTAGTCAAAATCTGTCAAAGTATTGGTTTCAGTTTTAATGTTTAAAAGTCCACTTTTCAATCACAAATTTAGGTTAGTTAATAGTTGTTTTAGGGTTTGATATTGATAGCATAAGCTTATTGTAGTATAAGCTCAATCTGTTTGAGCTTATTTTGGAGTTTGGATTTCATTTACTAGCTTAAATTTAGGGCTGCAAGTAGCCAGCCAAAAACAAGTTTGTAGTCTGTCATTGTCATGGTCCTTTTCTAGCTTATTTCTTTAGTGTGTTAGCTTTAATTTGGCTTATATGTGTCCTTGGAGTCTTAAACTCAATCTGTTTTCACCTTTCAGCTTATTGCAAATGCTTAATTGTTCTTTAGCTTAGCTTAAAAGTTTGGTAAAAGTCTTAAAAACTATTCTATGTCAAACTGTCTTAGTGGTTTTTAGGGCTTTTCATCTTAATTTGTTGGCTTATTTTTAATCTTTTATGCTTATCAGGGTTAGGTAATAATCTTTTTGTAGCTCATTTGCTTTTCCATTTGCTTATTAAGTCTAAAAAGCCAAACAGTTTTAACAAATTGTCATTTAGCTTAAAAACCAAATATGTCACTTTAAGTAGCTTATTTCTGGATTATTAGTGGTTTTTTAGAAAAAGTTCTTTTTTTTAAAGTTGCTTATTTTGGTCTTATATTTAGCTGTTTTAAAAAGAAATAAAAAAAGTGTTTGCAAAAAGGTAAGGTCCAGGACTTGAACCTGCGACCTTCCCTTCACACACACCAACACTCTAACACACACACCTTTACCATCTGCGCCCTTGGGTCTTTTCTGTTAGACCTTAGGGCCATTTGGTATTTAAGGGGTGTTTTCCCTTTTTGCCTATCAGCCCTTAAGGGCTTATTTCCAGTTTATTGAGAAAAGCTGTTGGACCCGTTTTATTTTTCCTAGGATTAGAATAGTTCAAAGTACTTTTCGTGATTTTTTTAGATTTTTCTAAATTAGTTTAATATTTTTTATAATATTTTTAGATTAAATCTGTTTTTAATTCATAATAACTAAAATAAAAGTAAAAAAATACAATTCTTTTTTCTAAAATTATTTTTAATCAACTTTTATAAATTAGATTTGTATTTTTAAGGTTAAAATTTGATAATTTAAGTTTTTAAGTCGCGTTTTTAGATTCCCGTTAACGTTTTTAGTTTAAATCTTTAGTTGCTTTATTTGTTGCTTGTTTTGCGTTATATTTGTAGAAATAGAAACCAAATCAAAATTTGACTATTCAAATCACGCGATCACGAACTTAACTTATTCTCAATTCACACTTCGTCGGGATACGACTCGGGAAGATTTGGTCATCACTTTTCCTAAAGTGATTTTCATTTCTTAACGGAATACTTTCTCTTACTATTATTTGATATTTTAGTTATTAGTTATATATATATATATATTACCCATCAAACAAAAAAACCTTCATTTTCATTCATTAGGGACCCCTTGTTTTTTTCCATTACGTCTTGGAATGAAATGATAATTACATAAAAATCCTTTATTATTACCCATCAAACAAAAAAAACATATTTAACAAAGTTATTTTAGTCTTTTTATTATCGATTACATTCCATTTTATTTTTGCAACCAAACATAATTACAATCATAATGCTTCATTCCATTACTTTATTTATTCCATTACGATGTTCATTCCATTCCGTCACTACTTCATTTCATCATACCAAACAGACCCTAAGAGAGGTATAAGGAGGGTTGATCCTACGATCTTCGACCCGAAAGGAGAAGGTTTTTAAAATGCTTCGCGCTTACCCGCTCCTCCGCTTCTTTGTGCGTTTTCTAGAGAGCTACCGTACACTTGTTCGATTATCGGTTACAAAAATATTTTTCTTTTTATTTCTCTTATTTTATTTTTAGTGCATGCGCACTCGCTCTTCATCGAATTTAATTGTCGAATCTTCCACGACTCCGAAACGTCGTAATCGTAGACGTTCCAAGCAAAGAGTCGAACCGTTTTCTCTTGAAGAGACTTCCGTAGTTACGATGGCCGATCAACGTACTATGGCGGAATTACTCCAAGCACCCACCGAGGGTTACGGAGATGCTATCGTTATTCCCGCTATTCTCGCGGAGAATTTTGAGCTTAAACATGGTCTTCTAAATCTTGTAACTTCAAAACAATTTTACGGATTTGAGAAAGAAGATCCTCATGCTCACATTCGTTGGTTTAACAAGATTACTTCCACGATTAAGTATAAAGATGTGCCTAATTCGTCGATTAAGCTTATGCTTTTTCCATTTTCTATCGAGGGGGCAGCCCGGATTTGGCTCGAAAAAGAACCCCCTCGTTCTATTCTTACTTGGGAAGATCTTGTTTCCAAGTTTATTAACCAATTCTTTCCTCCTTCAAAAACTACAAATCTCCGAAATGAAATTACGAATTTTCAGCAACGTTTTGATGAATCATTTTGTGAGGCATGGGACCGTTTCAAAGATCTCCTTCGTGCATGCCCACATTTGCATCAACTTGATACCTTCTACAATACTTTAACCCCAACCGATCAAGATTCTTTGAATGCCGCCGCCGGTGGTAATCTTTTGACTAAAACTCCTCGAGATGCTTTGACAATTATTAAAAATAAGTCAAAAGTTCGCAACTCACGGAACAAACCGATTGTTTCAAAAGTGAGTACGAATGCTCCTTCTTCTTCTACCCATTATTTTCTCAAGATTTCTGCTCTAGCAGACGCCGTTAAGGCTATGCTTGCTCAGAAATCTTCTCCTCCTGCTTCTGTGAAAGCAGTTGAGGAAATTTGTGTTACTTGTGGTGGTCCGCATCCTTACCACCAATGTCTTGCCACCGATGGCAACATTTTTCCAAAATATCGAGATAATATTCAAGGATATGTTTCAGCAGCCGCAGTAAACTATAATCAGGGAAATACCGGATACCGTCCTTAGAGTGTAGCTAACCAAATTCGACCATCGGGTTTTGCTCAACCGAATGTGCCAAATAATTAAACCCGGTACAATCAAGGTTATAATCAAAACAGAGGAAATAATCAAGGAAATCCGAGTTATCAAGCTCCGATTCAGCAAACTCAAGTTGCTCCTTCGAATGAATTGTCGAACTACAAGAAGATAAATGATGCTAATATGAAAGCTATGCAAAATCAAATAAATAATGTGAAAAATGAATTGAGAAATGAAATGCAAACTTCAATACAAACTTCAATGTCAAATCAAACCAATGAGCTTAAGAATATGATGGCTAGTTTTTTCCAAATGAATACCGCTTCTTCTTCGGGTTCGGGTTCACTTCCTAGTAGGGGTGAGCAGAAACCGCACCGTAAACCGCAAACCGCACCAAAACCGCAAAAACCGCACCACGACAAAAAACGGTGGATCGGTTTCTAAAAATAAGAAAAACCGAATTTGCGGTGCGGTTTCGGTTTTACCCGTAAATCAACATCGCTATACCCGAACCGCACCGAAATTGCTATAAATAATAATTTTAATAAAAATAGTTTAAATTTTTACTAATTATCTCTCAAAAATTGAAACACATGGCTTTTAAAAGGGAGGGCTTTCTTTGGGCTAAAAAGTATAAAGTAGATTTAGGGATGTGGTGCGGATGCGGTGTATTTACAGTTTTATTAGTTTTATATTTTTCGTTTTACTAATTAAGTGTTTATATTTTTAGTTTTATCTCACATGAATATAATTATAATAGTGTATTTACATTAAACCCAAAATTACTATTTGGTTCAAGCCTAAAATTTTTATTGGGTTCAAGCCCAAAATTAAAAAATGGTCATATGTGGTGTGGTGCGGTTAAAACCCGAAAATCCGCATTTGAAAACCGCAAAACCGAAACCGTAGGATCCGCATGGTGTGGTTTATACTTTTATAGAATCCGCAATTGCGGATGCGGTGTGGTTTTTGCCAGAATCCGCACCGATCCGCACCATGCTCACCCCTACTTCCTAGCAACATCGTTGCTAACCCGAGAGGTGACTTGAAAGCAATCACCACCCGAAGTGGTATTTCTTATGATGGACCTCCAATTCCTCCTCTTCCCAAAGTGGTGAAACGGGAACCCGAGGTGACAAAGGATACGGTGCAACCGAGTACCGAAAACATCCAACCTCCGGTAGTCCAAACTCAAGCTCCAATTGATGAGCCCGTTGTTGCTCCTAAGCCTAAACCGTCTATACCTTACCCTTCAAGAGCTAACAAACAAAAGCTCCATGAAAAAGATGATAATCTAGCTTCAAAATTTGTTGAAATCTTTAGGGAAATACATTTCGAGCTCAGTTTCACGGATGCTCTTCTCACTACAAAAAAAATGGGTATTTGGGAGGGTGAAAAAGTGTGCCAAAGACCGTGTCAAATACTATTTGCACGGTTTTGGCATCGTCCTAAATATGAGGGTGCCAAATATATTTGGGTCGGTTCGAAACTGTGCCAAATAGTATTTGGCATATATTTTGGGACGGTTTTGATTTTTGTGCCATATGATTTTTAGTTGGCATGGTTGGTAATTTACCGTCCAAAATGCGCATTTGGTACTCTCACATCTCCTTTGCCAAATACTTATTTGGTACCGTCTCATATTCCATGCCAAATTCTTATTTGGTACGGTCTCACCTCTTGTACCAAAAATGTATTTGGCACAGTTTTATCACCCATGCCAAAAGCAACCGAGACATTTTCATTTCCGGTTCCAAATTCGGCACAATTTGTTTCCTTTCCGCAAGGTTTTGGCGTGGTTACGATCTCCTTGTCAGACTTATTTAGCATTAGTTTTTGCAATATTCATATATTATAATTGGGACGGTTCTTGCTCCTCAAAACAACAAGACAAGCATATATATTGTATCACTAAATTTACGAAATTATGTTAAAAAGCGAAAAATAAATAAAAATCAACTTTCATTACTATTTTAAGATTTGTCATTACAAAACAATGAATCCAATCACCAAAAAAATGAGATAAACAATACTCAAATTATATTATAAGCATGCTAAACATGATTAATAATGAGTCCCTTAACCGCCACGTTGTCCGTATTAGCTCATGTCTTCATATACCTTACATATAATAAAATTCAAGCATATGTAATGTGGTTTAAACGTGATAAAAGTTAGATGTTAGATAAACAAAGTATTAATTTAAAAAAGTAACAAGTGAAAACGTATAAAATGGATGGAAAGTTTTCTTACAAACCTACTATTTGAACGGCGTTTATGCACTTGACATGTGTGACCTCCTGTGGCCGTAATTTGACAAACAAATCTTGCATCAAACTGTTAGCGAAGACGATAATGTAATAATCATAGTAAAAATTCATTGTCTAAATAAATAACATGAAACTCAATAAGCAAATAGCACTTACAATGTGAGAATCACAAAGTTTTCATCTCATAATCTCTTAGGTCAATGTGAAAGAGTTTGAACCTACAATATACACACAATCATAAACAGTTTTATATACATACATGAAAATATAAATAAACACAAGACTATAATAATACATTCAAAGCAAATCAACAAAAATCTAATTATAAAAACTTTATCAACTGTATAATAATATAATGATTGATACCAAGTGTGACTCTAAACATTGCAACCATATGCAATACATACATTAGTTATCGCAAAACTAAAATCAAAATCACATATGTGAAATTAAAGAGAATAATTTAAAACATCGAAATACAAATTGTGCAAGGTTGTGGAGACCGATTATATAAAAATGGCTTACTTTTTCAAGAGTGAAAGTGGGACGGCTTACTTTTTTAAGAGTGAAATGGACGGCGGTGTAGAAATATAAGGTTGAGGAGATGACACACAGTCACCAAGTATTGGGTTTTTTTTAGCAAACCAAGTATTGGGTTCGGCCCATAATATAAAGGGAATAAGGATTTGCCAATGAAAGGATATATAAGCGGCGATAATAAATTTCCTAATTCAAAGTATGCAAGTGTATCAAGCTTACATTATGTTAAACTATATATATAGTTTTAATATAAATAAATATTACTTTCGTTTTAAAATAAATGTTTAGTTTGACTTTTCAAAGTCAAGTTGGTTCAACTTTAACCTTAACTATTTTTGTATTTGTTATATAATACTTCTTCCGTCCCAAAATTATTGTCAAGTATTTCATTTCGAGTTGTTTCATGTTAATTGTTCACTTACAAAAATAGATGAAGAATTTAGTTCGAGTTTACCGTATTACCCTCACTTGAGGTTATTATTACAAACATTAAAGAAGTTTTAAATTAATTAGTTAAGAGTAAAAGAGTAAAATTTTTTTTTTGAACGGCAAAATTTTATAAACTAGCAAGGAGCTAGAAAAGAAATTACAAAGATATTAAATGCGGGT
>BQNB010158751.1:2103-14994 GCA_026074375.1 Tanacetum coccineum | reverse complement strand
TTGTGTGTGAGTGAGTGGCTCTCTTTATAGCCTTGAGATGAAGTTTCTAGGTCCTTAAGTCAGTTAGACGATCCCTTGATCTTGTCCCTTGAATCATTCTAATCATTGGATCCATTTTCTCAACCGTTGGATTGATTTGATGAGCACACGGATTGCCAACGTGGCATTCCGTGTGTCAGACCCCTTTGTGCTTCTTTTGCACTAGATTTAGTGCAAAATCTCAATCATTGGTGTGTTTCTTTAATTGTCCGCGTGTCCTTCCTTGTGTGCTTGGACCAATAAGAGCTCTCAATGACGTATAACTCTGCCACATCATACCTTGTCACTTGAATCTTTGTTCCACATAGCCAATTGGTATTTACCCTTTGATTTTGATACAGGGTAAAACGAAGAAGGAGATGAACAGTAAAAACGGGCTTTCCCGCCCTTTTTCTTTTCTTTTTTTATATCTTTGTTTGACCCGTGGTGTGAGGGTTTGACTTGGGCCCGGGTATAAAAGGTATGGGCCGGATAAAATGGTTTTAGGGTTTATAGTTATAAGAGATAACTACCGTTATCTCTTAAATGAAAAGGAGATAACGGTGTTAGGTTTTTTTAGGGCTTTTGATGAATTTGGTTTAACATTAACGGTATTTTGGGTATTTTCAAGGGTTTTGTCTTTTGTGAGTTGACCAATGTTGACCAAGGATTGACTATGGTTTGACTTGTTGACTTTTGATGACCTTTTGCTAGAAACTTCCGGCTCTTGTGCACTCTATCCATTCCCGTATCCGTGTTTGTCTGGTTTTTGACCGTTTTCTTGTGATTTTTGTACTATCCGTACCTACACATTCACAAACAACAAAATACACAAATACAAGCTTATTTTTGCACATTTTGATCATTTAAGGGCCATTTTGGATATAATAATGATATGTGATTTCTCACATATCAAAATTCCTCAAACTAAGTGATTGCGTGTCCTCACGCAATATTATATGCTCTAAAACCAAATACCTCAAAAAATTCCCCAAACTAAATCTTTGAAAAGTAGCAAAGACTTTTGTGGGCAGAGTCTAAGAAATCACAAGCTTTAAAACACCTCATTTTTCCATTTTCAAAACTTTTTCTATTTTTATGATTTTTTTTAATTACCTAGAATATTCAAACTTTTGTTATTTCCATAAATGTTAGGGATCATAGAACAAAATGCATTTCGATCCGAGAATGCCCCAAAAATGATAAATTCATCGTCCTCGATTTTTCACTTATCCAAACCAAGCTTAAAACGAAATCATAGTTAAATAGCAGTAAAGATGCTAACACTACTCATATTTGTAATTTGTGAACTTTCACTCCCGACAATTATTATATCTTAGGTGAATGTGCTATTTTGTATTTCAACCGTGGATCAACGTTTTGCAAAATTCCATGCTTTACGTTCCACCCGAGAATAATAAGTTTGAAGGCGAGATCATCCTATGTAGCGATTTTCGTCTCGGCACATCTCAACCTTGTGGCTAAGTGATACGCTTGATTAATATATACTAATATAATATTTCCACAAGAGCGATTAAGAAAATTCCCTAAGGAAAATTCACTCTTTAAAATATATATAATATATAATATACGTATGTTTTCCGGAAATTATGATTTCCCGGGTCGTTTTCCCAATGATTTGAGAAATTGAAACCTCGCTTGATATTGGATAATGATTTGA
Source organism: Tanacetum coccineum (assembly GCA_026074375.1). Taxonomy (NCBI): domain Eukaryota; kingdom Viridiplantae; phylum Streptophyta; class Magnoliopsida; order Asterales; family Asteraceae; genus Tanacetum; species Tanacetum coccineum. The sequence continues at coordinate 13,295 of BQNB010158751.1, read as the reverse complement.
ATGAGTTCGAAGATTGATTTGATTTTCTATAACTACTAACAATTAAGCATAAAGATAATTAATGGAAACTCAAAATTTAACTAAAAACGCGAAAAGCTTAAAAATGAAAATAATAATCTAAAAGTGGTGAAAATGATTTTTCTGAATGTAAACCTAGAAATATTTATTCTAATACTAAAAACTATTTTTTTGTATTTTTATAAAACTTTTTTCTATTTTTTTATGTATTTTCGAAAGTAAGCAAAAATAAGCCTAACAGTACTAACTTAAGACTAGCAGTACTAACTTAAGCTTAGAAGTACTAACTTAAAGTTACCAGCACTAACTACAAACTACCAGCACTAACTACAAACTACCAGCACTAACTTAAAGTTAGTACTGGTGGACAAATAGACAAGATGACTACTTTGTTCTTAAAAATAAGCACTCAATTAAGCACTTCAAGATTAGAAACCTAACTTTTATTAAAACCTGACTTAAAAACTATATGAAAATGCATTTTTAAAAGATTTTGAAATTCTTTTGCTTAAAGAAAAAGCTATTGAAAAAGGCTGTCTACTCTATTTTTTTTGTTTTTAAACTTAATGAAAATGACAATAAGCTAAATTGACAGCTAAAAACAGATAATCAAATAAGCAAACTACTCTAAAATAAGCTTAAATAGATTTAGAACTAACTTAAATCTACTTGTGCGCCAATTTTCAAAACCTAAAAGCTACTTATACTAGCTTAAATAAAGCTTAAAAGGTCAACAGTAGTAACTGAAGTTACTACTGCTGATGCAATTGTAAATAAGCTATATTAAGCTATCTATTAACAAATTAAGTTGCAACTAACATAATCTAACCTACTAAGCATATATAGTCTAAAAATAAGCTAAAAAGAAGCTAATAGAAAAGCAAGCAGTAGTAACTGATGTTATTACTGCTAGTTCAAAATGGCAAAGCCACAAACACAAATTGTACAGGTTTCCTTAAGGGAAATCTTGCACTTCACACTCTATTTGAGTGTGTTTGAACATACTGCAAACACAATATAAGCCTTAACAAGCTTGGATCAAAATTTAGCAACCTAGAAGAAGAGTAAATTGCCCCTGGTGCTGACATAAGCAACTTAAGCTTAAACTAATTAAATTTTGAAAACTAACTTATTAAAACTATTTAACTACTAGTTTAAAATGAAAATAAAGCTGTCTCAAATGTTTTGCACAAAAACCTTTGACTTTTTAAGGTCAAAACAACTAATGCCAAACATACCTTTAGACTATGACAGATTTCAATGAGTTTGGGATTTTGAGAAGTATTTAACAAAACCTAAATACCAGATGATAACTAGCTTATAACACTCCTAATAAGCAATTATCAATAAGCAAATAAGCTAGAAACAATAAGCTAATAACTATGCAACTTATTTTTGGATTTTTATGATTTTTTAGACAAAAGTAAGAAAACTAAGATCTATACTACTTAAGCTAAAAACAGGTAAATAAACATATTTAATAAGCTAAAAATAAGGTAAATAAGCACTAATAAGCAAATAGATTAAGCTATTAAACAAATCTACACTATTAAGCAATATTTAAGCTAAAATTAAAGGACAAGGAAGCAAAAGGAAAACTTACATGAGGCTTTAGCTAAACAAAAGCTAATTGCTCAATATGAGCTTATCAACAGCTCTGGCTTATCCTAAGATAAGCCAGTAAAGTCCTTGTGAGCCCTTCCATGATTGGCTCACCTTCCAAAAGCTCATAAGTTCAAATAACAAGGGATTTTAAGCTGATTTTAGGTATATGAGTAGATTAATACTTGCTTAAGCTCTATCTTAGCTTAGAGACTAAGAGAGCTTATTAAGTAGCTTATGAATATTAGCTTATCATTTAAAGAGAAGTGAAAGCTTATGAGAGAAAACAAAAAAAACTTATGACTGATTATTTAAGATTAAAACAGAATTTCATTAATATAAAACGGGATTACATAACTTGAAAGGAAAATTACAAAAAGCTTTTAAAAGGAAATTACATAAGCTATAAAATTAAGCTAAATTTTAAAAACTACTCACTACTCCCTTGTGTGTGTGAGAGTGTGGCTTTTTTATAGCCCTCAGCTGAACATTCTAGGTCTTCTCTTCAATCCACCTTGGCCCTTGATCATTCTTCAATCATTAGATGCTATCTATGAGCCATTGGATCATATCTTAGTTCACACGGATTGCCAGCTTGGCAATCCGTGATTGTGACATCTTGTGCTTCTTTTGCACTCAATTTAGTGTAAATCCCATATCCCCGTGTGTTTTCTTCACTATCCACGTGTGTCCTTCTTGTGGGTAATGGCCAATGAGAATGCTTGAGTGACGTTTCTCCCTACCATGGTGTACCTGACCCCTTGAATTGTCCTTAATGACCCTCAATTAACAAAAGCCCTTTGTTTTGAGGAGAGGGCACGTTTGGGAAGATGATGAATAGTAAAAATGTTCTTTCGTGCCTAATTTTAACTGACAGGGTAAAATAGATTTAAACTATGGGATTATTGCACTTTCAGTCCTTGTGGTTGGTTATCACATGTATAAGTGTGAAATAACTTTCACAATTGGCAGGAAAAATCCCTGGACTTCTTATAAAAAGGGAATTGGGCTAGGGTTTTGGGCTTTTGGATCCGGGTGTGGCCCATTAAGGCTTAGGGACCAATATTGTAATTTGAGGGACTATGTGGGTAACATTTGGGATTTGCCTTCTAGTGAGATGACTTTTGTTGACCCATGGTTGACTGAAGTTAACTTTCTTTGACTTTGGCTTTGAATCTTTGGCTCTCTTGTACTCTTCCGCTTCTCGTGTCCGTGTTTGCCCGTTCTTGACGGTTTTCTTGTGATTTTTGATATATCCGTACCTGCGCACAAAAAACACAAATACAAGCATATTTTTGCCATTTTTTGTCTGTTTTTGGTTTAATTGGGTCATTTTAGGTGTTACCAGATATGTGTATTTTACACTTATCACTAAGTGACCAGGCTTTTGACACCCCACATAGACTAGTATCGGGACTCACGGACTTTAGGTTTCAAAAACTCTCAGGTTTCCCGTATATACATAGCTTAAAGACTTAAAATAGAATAGTTAAAGTTCAAAATCATATTTGAATTTAACAAAAAGAAATCTATTTATTAATTCAAACCTAATATTAAATATAACATTTATGCAATTGTAACCCTCGACCTTTTAGATGGCTGCAACATCGGTTGTGAGCCGGCAAGATGCAGCAAACTTTTATCAGTCTCGGATTTTTATTCTTACTATGGGCTTTCTTTTAGAAGACTACCACATCGGTTGTGAGCCGGCAAGAGGTAGTAAACTTTTATCAGCACACAATTTATATATATATATATATATATATATATATATATATATATATATATATATATATATATATATATATATTACCTTATATAGAGAAGACTTCTTTTTGAAAAATTCAAGTATAAGTTTGAACTAAGAATAAAATTTTTGCTACATTCTACATAAAAAATTGTTGATTTAAGTTTAATTTCCAAAAATACACGTATATTAATCCGGTTAGGAGCTTATGGGAGAAAAGGCCACAAATTACACACATGAGCTCTTAAGATTTCCAAATAATCCTTGCTTAGCATCCTACTCATACTTAACTCTATAATTTTTTGTTCTTCGCGAATTTCCGCGAACGCTTAGCCTAAAAGTTAAGGAACAAACTAGAGCTCAACACGCTCGATCGGGTCAAAATTTATTCTTATTCTACCCAGCAGGAAAGTCAAAATTATGACAAAACACTTATTTTACTTTTGAAAAATTTTAAATTTTTGTGGGAAAACAGGGTACGTGAAAACAACAGCTGCAGGTATAATCAAATCGATAGATCCCTCCCATACTAAAATTAAACATTGTCCTGAATGTTTTAAGAAGGGTCTCTACGTAAATCCTAAGCCGTTTATTAAGTATGCTTAAAGATAAACGTTAGTTGATAAGATTAGGATATTGGATTTCCCCAAACTAATGGCAAGCAAAGGATAGGAAGCTCGAGTGGACCGGGACAAAACACCGAACACGAGAGTCTTCAGAAAATTTTGGTTCAATCCTACAAAAAAATCACAAGCACAAACAACAAGAAAACGGAAGAGTACAAGCCTCCTCACATCACAATAGAAATAGGAAAGAAAATAGAATGATAATCATGGGGTGCCTCCCACGAAGCGCTTGTTTAGGGTCACTAAGCTTGACCCAATCCCCGAATTCATTTATCCTTGGGGAAGGTTTGGAGATCCAGGACAACCAATTGTGGTACGTCCCCTCCAAAGTAGTGCTTAATTCGATGACCGTTCACCTTGAAATTTGGCCTGGAGTTTTGGGATAACTCAACGGTGCCATATGAAAAGACTTGGGTAATGGTGAAAGGTCCGGACCAACAGGATTTTAATTTGCCTGAGAACATCTTCAATCTAGAGTTAAAAAGGAGGACTTGATCACCGACGTTGAAAACGCGATTTTTGATCTTTGAGTCATGGATCCTCTTTGTTTTCTCTTTATAGATCAAAGAGTTCTCATAGGCATGATCACGAAGTTTATTTAATTCATTGAGTTGAACTTTACGATGATCGCCCGCGGTCTCAAGGTCAAAGTTTGCATGCTTTATGGCCTAGTAGGCTTTGTGCTCGAGCTCGATCGGTAGATGACATGCCTTTCCGTACACGAGCTTGTATGGGGTGTACCCGATGGGTGTTTTATAAGCGGTACTGAAAGCCCAGAGAGCGTCATCTAATTTGTCTGATCAAGAGGCACGGTTCTCGCCCACTGTCCTTTCAAGAATTTGTTTCAAGCCACGATTGGATACTTCAACTTGCCCGCTTATTTGTGGGTGATACGCGATGGAGAGACGGTGGGTAACTCTATATTTAAGCATGACCTTTGCAAATTGGTCATTGCAAAAATAGGTTTCGCGATCACTTATGATGGCACGAGGGGCACCGAATCGGGCGAAGAGAGATTTAAGAAATTTGCAAACAACTCAGGCGTCGTTGGTGGGGAGCGCTTTCGCTTCAACCCATTTTGACAAGTAGTCGACCGCCACGAGTATGTATTTGTTCCCTCGTGAAGACGGGAACGGCCCCACGAAATCGATGCCCCAAACGTCAAATATTTCATAAACTTGGATGGAATTTTGAGGCATCTCATCACGTTGTGAAATTTTTCCCTGACGCTGGCACGAGTCATAGTTTTTGACTAACTCGTGGGCATCTTTGTAGATTGTGGGCCAATAAAATCCTGAGTCAAAAACCTTTTTGGCGGTGTAGTTGGCACCGTAATGTCCCCCGGTGGGTCCACTATGGCAAGCTGTGAGGATGTCAACAGCTTCTTGGCCAGCAACACATCGCCGGATCACTTGATCTGCACATATTTTGAACAAATAGGGGTCGTCCCAAAAGTAGTGTTTAACATCTTTGAAAAACTTGTTTTTCTGCTGGGACGACATCCCTTTAACAATGAATTTCCCCGCGTGGTAATTTGCATAATCGGCAAACCACGGGGTACTTGAGTCACTACGAGAAGTCACCATATTAAGTGTCTCGAGAGGAAACTTTTCATTCACCTCTTTTGGGTCGAGCACATTTTCATACGGGTTTTCTAATCGGGAAAGATGATCGGCCGCGAGATTCTCGGCTCCTTTTGTGCCAATTACGTTGAAATCGAACTCTTGAAGGAGGAGAACCCACCGGAGCAATCTTGCCTTGGAATCTTTTTTAGCAAAGAGATATTTTAGGGCAGAGTGATCCGTATACACTACGCTTTTGTTCAAGATGAGGTAAGCCCGGATTTTTTCAAAAGCATACACCACGGCTAACATTTCTTTCTCCGTCGTGGTGTAATGTGATTCCGCCTCGTTCATTGTTTTACTAGCATAGTGTATAGGCCTAAAGTGTTTTTCATGCCGTTGTCCCAAAACTGCACCTATAGCAAAGTCGCTTGCATCGCACATAAGCTCAAAGGGCAAATCCCAGTCTAGGGCAATCAAGATTGGAGCTTCGGTAAGTTTTTTCTTTAACGTTTCAAAAGCTTGGATACATTCATTTGAAAAGATGAACGGAGTATTTTTCTCAAGGAGTGAGTCATCGGTCGGGAAATTTTGGAAAAATCCTTAATGAACCGTCGGTAGAAACTGGCATGACCGAGAAAACTCCGAACACCCTTTATGGTGGTGGGATGAGGTAAATTAGCAATCACATTGATTTTGGCTTTATCAACCTCAAATCCTTTTTTGGAAATCTTATGACCAAGGACAATTCCTTCCTTAACCATAAAATGTACATTTTGTACCCAATTCGAGTACAACAAGATTGGTGGTATCGACCCTTGAGCATCTTGTCTACACGAGAGAGGCAATTTTCAAATGAATTCCCAAAGACCAAAAAGTCGTCCATAAAGACTTCCATCGTTTTTTCAATCATATCATGAAAGATAACCATCATACACCTCTGTAACGTGCCTGGTGTTTTGCATAAGCAGAAAGGCATGCGACGGTAGGCGAATGTTTCGTAAGGACACGTGAATGTGGTCTTTTCTTGATCATGAGGATCGATGGGAATTTGAAAGTAACCCGAGAAACCATCGAGGAAACAATAGTACTCACGAGCATTTGATCCATAAATGGTAGTGGAAAGTGGTCTTTGCGGGTGGCTTCATTTAACTTGCGGTAGTCAATGCACACATGCAACCCCGTAACTAATCGAGTCAGGATCATATCATTTTCATCATTTTCAACAACGGTAAAGCCACCTTTTTTCGGTACGCAATGTACGGGGCTTACCCAAGGACTATCCGAGATCGGGTAAATTAATCCGGCGTCAAGAAGTTTTTCAACCTCCTTTTTGATGACATCGTGGATTTTTGGATTCACCCGTCTTTGGTGTTGAACCGCCGGTTTGTAGTCCTCTTCCATAAGAATCTTGTGAGTACAAAATTCTGGGTTAATACCCTTGATGTCGGAGAGTTTCCAAGCGATGGCTCGCTTGTGTGACTTCAAAACCTTTATGAGAGTGGCTTTTTCCTCAACACTCAAGTCTTTAGCAATTATGACAGGCAACTTGTTGTCACCTTCCAAAAATGCGTATTCGAGATGAGGAGGTAAGTCCTTGAGTTCGACCTCGGGAGGTTCATCAATTGAAGATTTATCAGTTTTAGCTTCACAAACTTTAAGTTCTTTTTGAATTTCAGGCAAATAATTTCCTTGGTTGGGAGGGGGTGGTGAGGGATCACTATTAAGAAGTGCTTCAAAAAGAAGATATCCCCCTCTGAGTCATAGTAAGAGACATCAACTTCTGGTGAAGTTGGATCATCTTCAAGAGCGAGGAAAGCATCGACTTCCTCAAGAAGAAGAAAATCACTATCCCCGAAGGGAGTGAAAGTCAGAGAAGAGGTAGAAACGATCGGGTCATAATAAGGAGTGGGATTGCCACTCGCGATCACATCGGAGAAACTAAGAACTTCTTGAGAATACTCCTCACAATCCATTCAAAGACCGTCGATACGGTTACCGCGATAACATATTGTAATTAGAGGAGGTAATATCGAAGTATGAACAAGAATTGAATGTTATACTTGGTCTTTTTCAACACGAAAGGTTAATTCACCTTTGACACATCAATGTCGGTGGGAAAAGAACAAAATGTGAAGCAAAGCACGTCCTGTCCCTTTAAAAGGATCTCCCGAGAATATAGAAAACACGGGGATCGGCATCAAAGTCTACGACTACAAAGTCGGCCGGGAATTGGAACTTTCCTACTTTTACGTAGACATCTTTAGCGATACCGATCGGTTGGGTGATCAAACGGTCCGCAAGTTCTAGAGTCATACAAGTAGGAGTGAGCCCGTTAAGAGAAATGTTTTTCCCACTCGGAATAATATGGCAAGGCAGAATTTATGCTTGCGTCAAGATTCGGCCAAGGCTAACACTCATCCATCTCCAAGGGAAAAAAAACAAAAAAACGGCTACTGACAGAAAATTAAATGCCTGGGTCTCCCCATTGTATTTAATTAGGGCTAAACTTTTTTTAGGAAGAACAAAACGTCAGAGCAAAAACTGCTCCTAACAAAATAAAAAAAACGGAGTTCTAGCCATTTCACTTAATTTTTCTTTGTTTCCAATCAAACTCTTAAGTGTCGAAGCAAATTTAGGCATGAGAATTAAAGCATCCGCGAAGCTAATTTCGAAATGCAAATCTTGAAAGATTTGGTAAAATTTCTCAATTTGATTGTTAGCTTTTTCGCGGATCTTTTGGTCATTAAGTCTAGACGGATATGGAATTGATGGTTTCGGGTTAGGCATCGGAGCACTAACGGGAGCAACAACGGGCTCAGAATTTGGTACATGAGGTTGAACTTGGACAACCGGAGGTTGGACGTCTTTGGTACTTCCGTTATTAGTAGGAGGCACCGTGTCCTTTGTCACCTCGGTTTCACGTTCCACTACTTTAGGAGGAGAAGAAGAAGTAGTAGGAATCGTGGGTCCTTGATAAGAAACGCCACTTCGGGTAGTGATTGCTTTCAAGTCACTTTTCGGGTTAGCAACGGTGTTGCTTGGAAGAGTACCCGAGCCTGAAGTAGAGGCGGTATTGGAATTCATGAACTTGGTAAGCAAATCAGTTAAATTGGGCATTTGATTTTGCATGTTTTGGGTTTGGTTTTGCATATTTCTCATAACCGCATCATTAGCTTTGATATAGTTTTGAAAATCATCCTTCGACACACCTTGTGTTTGCGATGCCAGAGCTTGGTAAGGTTGAGCTTGGTGAACAGGTGTTTGATTAATCGGGGGTCGGTAAATTTGGCCTTGATTAACCGGGGGTTAGTAGGTGGAAGCTTAGTTGTAATTATTTCCCCAGTTTTGGTTGTAACGGTTTTGGTTATTTCCTTGGTTTTGTTGAACGGGAGGAAAACCGAGAGGTCGAATTTGATTAGCAATCGTGGCTCGGTAACCGGTATTTCCTTGGTTGAAATTAGCAGCAGCGGCTTGGGAAACATATTCTTGAATATTGTCACGATAAACATTGCCATCGGTGGCGGGACAATTACGGTGAGAATGAGCACCACCACAAGTTACACAACTTTCCTCGACCGCTTTGACGGGAGCGGGAGCTTGGTTTTAATTTTTCTTATCAAGAAGTAAAGCTTTTACCATATCTTTAAGTTCAGCAACATCGGGAGAAATACCAGGGGTAGAACTGCTCGAACTCACTTTTGCAACAACCGGGTTGTTACGTGAATTACGAACCTTGGATTTGCTTTCAATGATTCTTAGGCAATCACGGGGCATTTTATCCAAAAAGTTACCACCCACGGCGGAATTCAACGAATCTTGATCATTAGAGTTTAAAGCATTATAGAAAGTATAAAGTTGATGTAACTCCGAAAATCCATAATGTGGACATGCCCGAAGAAGATCATTGAATCGGTCCCATGCCTCATAAAAAGTTTCATTAAATCGTTGTTGAAATCTCGTGATTTCATTTCGAAGAGTTGTTGTTTTAGAGGGAGGGAAGAATTTGTTGATGAATTTCGAAACAAGATCATCCCATGTTAGAATCGATCGAGGGGGTTATTTTTAGAGCCAAATCCGGGCGGAACCCTCGAGGGAAAATGGGAAAAGCATAAGCTTTACCGACGTACTCGGGACGTTTGGGAACTTCATCGTAGAAGTGATCTTGTTGAAATAACGGATGTGAGCATGAGGGTCTTCTTTGTCATGTCCGAAAAATTGTTTGTTTTGAACGAGGGTAAGCAAACCGTGCTTAAGCTCAAAGTTGTCCGCGGTGATTTCAGGCACAACGATGGCATCCTCGTAACCCACGGTGGGTGCTTCGAGCATTTGAGCCATAGTACGATTATCAGCCATCGTAACTATGGGAGGAGCTTGATTTTCAATTGGTTCTACAAGATTGAATGGTTCAACAAAAGTCGGGTTGACTTGTTGTTGTTGACGGTTACAATTACGAGATTGAGAACGAGTGCGCATGCACTAAAATGTAAAAAGAAAAAAAATTGGTTTTTTTTAGTATTCACAATATATTTTAATACGGACAATGAGATAAGACACTTAAACCTAATAATCAACTCGCTTCTCGGTAACTCTCTAAAAGAATTAACTTTTAAAGGTGAGTTGTACGTCGCGAGAGACACAAAATGTAAGTTTTTGATCTTTGGTTCGGGAACTTATGAATGGATAATACTTCAGTTGAAAGTATTATATGTTGGTGTTCTTTTACCAACTTGTTAAAAAAATTTATTTCTTTTTTTTATGGACAATTTTTTAATTTTTGATTTTTCTTGTCTTTTTAGATTTTTGGTTTTATATTATAATTATACTAATAAAAGAAAATATTTTTGTAATTTATATAAATATTTTTTTTAACAAGAAAAATAACTTCACACGGAAGGGTCTTCAAACACAAACTTTCAAACGGCTTCAACAATCGTAGACAATCCTCCCCGGCAGCGACGCCAAAAACTGATCCACTTCTGGTTGTACCTATATAAAATATAAGTATAAATATAAATATATAATATACTTATAAATATAAATATAAGGGTAGCAATCAAAACAATCACAATTATAGTAAATCCGGGAGTATGATTCCCGGGTCGTTATCCCCGATGAGGAAAGCAATTGAAAGCCGAGAGTCGTTTTGAGAATATGCTTGAATGGAACAAGATTTAGATTTGGTTATCTAAAACTATGAGAAAACTAAGGCAAAAGCTTTAAAACACTTAAAGCAAGACAAATTTTAACTAAAAACGCAAAACGGGAATCCTAAACGGGATCTAAAAACCCTAATTTTTTAAAAATAAACCTAAAATGAATTTTTCACTTTTAACTAATCCTAATTGACTAAAAATTAAGATTAAAGAAAACTAGAACAAAAACGGAGTTGAATTGAGCTTAAAAACACAAAAAACGTGAACGGGAATGAATCCCTTTCTTTAAAAAATGAAATTTTGCAATTTAAACCCTACGGAAGCAAAACTAATTTTCCTAGAAACTATATGATAAAAGAAAATTTTCAAAAAAAAATATTTTTTTTGACTTTTTTATAATGTTTTATGAATTAAAAATGATTTTAATGAAATTAAATGATTAAAAATACTAAACTTTTTATAAAAATTATGAAAAGTAGAT
>BQNB010158750.1:0-14994 GCA_026074375.1 Tanacetum coccineum | reverse complement strand
CTATTACACAATATTATTTTTCTAATTATTACAAGACTCGATCTCAATAAGATCGTCACTTTTTATCATTCCTAACAGCTTTTAAAGTCGTGGATCGAAACCACATAAATTTAGTGTTCTATGTTTTAGGTCTTGATCATCATATTTGCATAATAATTTTAACAATTAACAAGATCAATATCATATATTGTTCCATGATAAAATATGCATGTATTTATCATGGATACCAAATTAATAATTAATCTAACATAAAACCGGATCAATTAACAATTTAAGCACATCAAGTTTTATTCATAAAATTGCATACAACTTAGAAATTGTCTAATTAATTTTAATAACCAATAAAAATTGTATCTTGATGCATAAAGATCGAATCTTGATGCATAAAACGCCCAAAGGGCTTAAAAAAATAATCAAGAACCCTAATTTTCTTTGTCCAATTTTATTCTTGTAATTACAAATTCAAATACGATGGCTCGTGATACCACTATTGGATTTTAGATCTAATTAACAGTTAAACATATCACGAGTACGCAGCGAAAAGATCAAACACGTATAGAACTTATAATTAACAAGGGATTGAAGTGTATACCTTTTTGCACGAAATGATACACCGATTTAATAGGTAACCGTTACCATAATTTATCAAAACATCAAGAACACCACTAATGCTCATATCTAGGGATTCTTAGCACATAATTGAACACATGCACATAATATTAAATATGATCAAAGAAAGTTAAAATATACTTACAATTAGAATAGGATCAAGGAAATTTATCAACACAAAACCCTTGTGGGTTCTATGTTCTAGCCGAAAATCAATAAGCCCAAACAAGCTAAACCTTAAAAACTTTATGAACCAAATCTCTTCAATATCACTTTAATCAAACCCTTGTACCCTTAATTTTAATTAAAACCCTAAGAATCAAAAGTTTAATAAAAATCAAGAACTTTCAAAACTTGATGCATAGTTGTTTTTAATTGAAAAGAATGATGGGGGTTTAGTTTATAGATGATTTGGGATACATAGAAAGTATTTCTTGGATTTTTGGTGATGATGATGATGGTTTGGCTTTTGGTTCGTTCGAACAGGAAAGGAGAGAAAGGGAAACCGATTTTTTTTTCACAGGTATTATGTGTTTTTAAGAAGTGGTCAAATCCTTATATACTTGGTCAAATGTCTAGTTAAATCTAAAAAGGGGGTGTTTGTTTTAGGATTTTGTAGGAGAAGTAAGAAAAATAAAAGGGGGTGTTTGGTTTGGGCTTATGTTTCATATATAAATTTTGTTAAAATCTATATTACATTATTTTGTCTTGAAACACTTAGTTAAAAACGTTACAAAGTATAAAAAAATACTTATTTGACGCGGTTTCTAAATTTATATATGGACAATTCAAAACAATTCATACCTATTAAATGGCATAATTTTTATTATAACACCCTGTGTTTTCAAGTCATTTGCGACGTCAATAAATTTACTATTTATTTTTTAGTGTTGTACGCGTTTACTTTTAATCGTAAACGTTAAGCTAAATCGCGTAAGCTAAAAGTTATCGTTCAATGTAAACGGGCGTCAAACAATTAAATATTTACATCAAACAAGTATTAAATAATTATTTTGAGAATAATTATGGTCTTTGTTTATTTTATTTTTATTGGATGCGTAAATTATGTTACTTCGCGATAAAAGAAAACGTTTAGGCATACCCGGAACCACATTAATTAATCTACGCTTCAACAAATGCCTATTATTATTTCTAATGACCAAAGTTTATAAAACTTTATCCATGATTGTTAAATAGGACGCCCCACTTTACAAGAAATAACCAAGACTTATTCATTTTTGCAAGTATACACTTTAATTAAACAATACAACTTATACTTTCATATTAAAAGTGCAAGTAACTTCATTTCTTTCTTTTATGCAAATAAACTAGCTAGATATTTATCCTCATTTCATGGGGATAATCCCTACTATTTGAGGACAAGAAAACAGCCCCTTAAATGAGCCGTTAGTACATGAACCATATGAAAGTTAGTAAGACTTAAGTCAAGTATAGTGATCTTGACTACCTTTTTCCCCTTTTTGCTCATATTGAGCCCTTCCCCCTGGACCATAAGAGTTTATGGTCTTTGTTATTTACTAGCTCTATATTACTTATATACATGCACCTTTACTAAAGATAACATTCATACACTTCAACACTTACTAAAAATCAAAACCATTCCCTCCTTTTCTCTTAAAAACCCCACGTCCCAATTAAAGATCCAAGAACCAACCATACAAATTTATTTTACAACATTTACACACCTTCATACATCATTCCTAAGACATACTAAGGTGTTTGCAAGCCTTGGTTAACCATTTACAATACAAGTGTTTGAAGCAAAGAAAGGAAATTAGGTTTCTATTGGATTCAGGGTTTTGGAAAGCTTGTATAGCTTGGGTTTAAATCTAAAAAAGGGTTTAGCACATATTTCTCATCATCATTATTCATCATAAGGTTATCTAAAAGCCCTTATCTTTTTATTTCATGAGTTTATATGTATATGATGTTCTATGTAGCAAAATCATCACTTAGGATGTTTCACTTGTGAAAATAGATTTTTCTTGTAAACATGATTTTATGAACTTGTACACATGTTATATGGGTGATATTATGGGGTTATAAGTGGATACATAAGTGTTTTACAATCTTGGTTAAGCTTAAAAAGTGTTAATGCAAGATTATGGTTTTTAAGGATTTACATAAAAAGCTACAAGTAAAAGTGTGTAAATAATTTGTTAATCTTGTAAATCTTATTATCATGGACTTATGAGGACAAAGGATGGACTATTGGACATTATTATATGTATCACATATAATATTTATGGTATAAAATACTTATGGTAATTTACAAAAGTAAAAAGTACATAAAACAAACTTTATATAAAAGTATACATATTAAACATAAATGGGCTGTTTGGATTTCGAATTTCTAACAGTGGGTTTGACCTTTTCTAAAAAATGAGATACATCGCATGCCGATTATAAAAAGGAAGAAACTCGAAGAAAAACGGATTATAACGAAAAAGATACATAAAAACACGATTTTACGTTAATAACCCCGTTTTTATTAAAATAAACTTTTATAAAGCAAGTTATACAATACTTCCTAAACCAGAAAGTTTAGTATTTTTCACAGATTGTACATATTTTTAGGATTCCAAAACATAATAACTAATTTTTCGATTAATAAACGAAGAAGGTATGAATTACGCAGTTTAAATACTTAAAATGTATAAAAAATACTTTTATAAAACCATTTTTTATAAAAAGTGACTGTTCGTCAGAACATTATTTTTGTAAGCCTCATGAAATAAATAGAACTTTCAATTAAAAGGTATAGTATTTTTAACATATTGTACACCTTTTTAGGATTTCAAAATGATAAGAATCATAATTTTTTAATCAATTACGAAGAAGTCATGAATTACGCGAGTTTACGACAATAAATACTTTTATAAAACTATTTTTTATAAAAGTTGCTATTCATGACAGAAACATATATTTTGAAAACATCTATAAATTGATATAACTTTAAATAACGAAGACGTACTCAAAAGAATCGCTAAAAACGGAGCTATAACGAATAAAATACGACGTTTACGAGTTTTACGTTAATTTAAGTTATAAAAATAAGTTTAAAACTGGTATGAACAGTAAAAATCACAGTTCACCAGAGGACATGAAATATGAAAATGTCAAATTTTGATACTCGTCTTAATACGAAAGCGTGGACATAAGAAATGCAAGAAACGGACTTTAAACGTGAAAGTTATGTCATTTTTACCAAATGTATATTTATAAATGTTTTAACTTTATAAATATGGTTTCACTAAAATGCTTAGGTGGTGATTAGTTATATAGAATGATATATGGTAGTAGTTACTCAATGGGATATGTACTTATACGACCTATATTAGATTAAGTTGCACTCGATTATTTCCGTGACGCATTTTCTGTGATATACTTGATACACGCTCACTCAAGGTGAGTTCATAGCCCCACATTTTACATGGTTTTGTTTTATAACTGGACACAAGTGGATAATATTTATACTATGATTACGTGTTGCCTAAGTAGCGATAACCCAAGTTGAGCCTATTATCATGAACTATCAATTACTGGATTGTGAGCGCGAATGTTATGAATAGATCTATTGGGATTGACATCCTTGTTTGGGTGATTAGCTATCACTAGACAAACGAACGTATACCATGTCGGATTAGGTATGTTGCGGGTTAGAACATCAATACGGGCAATGTGGGCAATTTTATATTGGCCAATGTATTTATGTCGAGCTCAGTGTCCATGAGCTTAGGGACAACGTCATTACAATAATGTGAAGTTTTGCATCTCCTGCATTATCATATACTTAGGAAATCTTGTGGTCCAACATATACAATTTATCAAACTATGAATTCACCAACATTATTTTTGACGTTTTAAAGCAATATTTTTCAGGAGGTCAGTAAGCACAAGGTGCACAGCGATACATGTGAATTTGTATTTTTTGAGGAAGACATGCTTAAAGATATGGTTGCATTATATTTTGGGAATCATGTTTTATGAACTAGTATCTTTGTAATATGAACAATGAATAAGTTAAGCTTCGGGATTTTTGTAACAAATGTTTGCTAAATCCAATGTATTAGTTTTAAACGACTTTTAATGGTCGTGTTATATATATATTGTGTTATTGATCTAAGATGTGACACGCCCCGGACCCTTATTCCGCTGCTACCCAATTTGGGGGTGTTTAACAGAATTGGTAAATCAAGAGCCAATTAAATCGAAACCAAATGTCCAAAATGTTTTTGCTGGACTATAACCGTTTTCAAACATTGCTTATATACAAAAGGGGTTTTTCACGGGACATACATGCATACATACATACATACACTACTTGTGCATTAGTCGGTTAGGATAGATGCATGCATGATTGATATTCATGATTGATATACATGTTATGATATAAATGTATATTACTATAAGAGTCTTATATTAAATACTAATATAAGTTATTTTGGATTTTCAGATACAGATATGTCAGATTCAGAAGATTGCCACGTCACCTATACACCTATATATCTAGTACAAATTTGGCAGTTTGTCAAACATTGGTTCACCAGGCAGTTCATGGTACCACCCATTATGCCCAGATGGAGTCCAAAACGCATAATGTGTAGCGCTTTCTAGGCCCCCCCTCACCTGATTAAGGGCCATGCCCCTAGGAGCCACAGCACCACTTTCCCTAGGACTTTGTTTCCGGAGCCCTGGTTTAACCCGAAATTCAATGCCACTGGACGATGAGTACTAACTCGCCAGCGGAGGAGCATGCCACTCCTGCAGCTGCTGCCTCCCTCACCCACTGACCCGTCACCCAGGTTATATCATGGACGTCCGATACCTGAGGAGGACCCGGAGAGGACGATGAGGATCCCCCGAGGAGGATCCAGCTGACTACCCTGCTTGATAGGGATGATGATGATGATGATGAGAATGATGAGGAGGAGCCCTCCGAGTAATGAATTCGCTGCTGATGAGGAGGAAGACGAGGAGGACGAGGAAGACGAGGAGGACGAGGAGGAGGAGCACTCAGCTCCGGCTGACTCTGTCCCACCACCACCTGTACACCATATGACTGCCAGGATATCTATCCGGGCTGAGCCATCCATATCACTTCCTCCTTGGGAAGATGTCGAGAACTTCCTGCTTAACCACTCCAATACCACCATCACCCTTACTCATTATCATCACCACAACCGCAACAATACCCTCACCGACCACTCTTACCCATACCAGCCCCTATTTCATCACTACCTGTACTCCTACCCTCTACTGACCATAGGGCAGACATACCCGAGTTTTGCTTACCACCTCGAAAGAATGGTTAATGTTATACTCAGGGTCCTAGTACGAGGTTTGGAAGAGAGTTCATTCTTCTGCTGCCGCTAGGAACTCTGACTGGAGGCGTAGGGAGAGCTAAAGGTTTTGTCGGTACTATGATACCGAGATCAGTCGACCAGAGAGCCGAGGGAGGTCGGCTATAGGAATTAGAGATGTTTTGGGTTAGACCGAGAGAGGCTGTTGAGGAGGTAGCACCGATGACCCTTTAAATGGTCAATACTAGGGTGATCGAGCTTGCTGCAGTTCATGATCGGACACGCAGGAAATCTATGCTGTGCTAAGGATACTAGACAGGCAGACCCCCCAGAAATATCAGAGAGTTTAACATTGGTTGATGAAAGTCGTACCGACTATGAGACTACAACCAACACACTAGATTAGTAGGCTCTGGTTTCCCGGGAGCATGGGACGCTCCCATAGAGGTTAGCTAATGACACTTCAGAAGATTATGGCATTACTGCTCTATAGTGATAGTCAGGCAGCAGTGATTCATAGTTTCAAGGCAGCTGCCTGTAGGAAGTCAGACTGTACTTCAGAGATGTAACAAGCAGACCACATGAGACAAGGCAGATAGTGCCTCATTACGGACATTTGACCGTCACCCACAGAGTTAGCTTGTGCAGACTTTGACATTGATTGCATCTATATAGGAATGATATACTAGGTAGTAGTTACTCAATGCGATACTGTACTTTATACGACTATATTGAATAGGTTGCACTCGATCAATTCCGTGACGAGCATTTTCTAAGATATACTTGAAAACGCTCACAGATCAAGTGAGTTTCATAGACCCTACATTTTTACATGGTTTGTTTTAAGTTTGGGAGTGGAAAACAATGCATTGTTTTTTAACTGGACAACAAGTGGATAATTTTTATCAATCGATTACGTGTTGCCTAAGTAGCGATAACCCAAGTTGAGCCCATTATCATGAACTATCAATTACTGGGATCGTGACACAGAGATGTTATGAATAGAACTATGATGACATCCCCATTCCGGTGATTAGCATCACTAACAAACGAACGTTAGTACCAGTCGGATAGGATGTGCGGGTTAGAACATCAATACGGCAATGTGGTAAGATTATATATTGCCAATTTATTTATGTCGAGCTTCAGTGTCATGAGCTTAGGGCAACGTAATTACAATTATGTGATGTTTATCATCTCCTGCATTATCATATAGTTGGGGAAATCTTGTGGTCCAACATTATACGATTTATCAAACCTATGAATTTACCAACATTATTGTTGACGTTTTAAAGCAATGTTTTTAAGGAAGTCAGTAAACACAAGGTGCAAGCGATACATTGGTGATTTTGTATTTTAGGATGACATGCTTAAAGATATGGTTGCATTATATTTTGGGAAACATGTTTTAATGAACTATATCTTGTAATATGAACAATGAATAAGTTAAGCTTCGGGCTTTTTGTAACAAATGTTTGCTAAATCCAATGTATTAGTTTTAAACGACTTTTAATGGTCGTGTTATATATATATTGTGTTATTGATCTAAGATGTGACACGCCCCGGACCCTTATTCCGCTGCTACCCAATTTGGGGGTGTTACAGATTGGTATCAAGAGCCAAGGTTATAGAAAACCAGGTCAAAATGTTTTTGCTGGACTATAACCATTTTCAAACATTGCTTATATACAAAAGGGGTTTTTCACGGGACATACATGCATACATACATACATACACTACTTGTGCATTAGTCGGTTAGGATAGATGCATGCATGATTGATATATGATCCGTTCAAACTATACCTTAAAATATATATAATATAATAAAATATCAAATATATAGTAAGAATAGTCTAAAAGCAGAATCAATGATACCGAGAAGTAGTATAGAATGTTCCCGGGTCGTAAATCCCCAACGAGGCTGGAATGGTAAATCGATACGATCGAAGATTTGAGTTTGAAGGAAGGAATTGGGTTTGGGCAAGTTGAAAAAGTCAAATTAGATAATAACGACTAAAAACTGTAAGGAAAACCTCGAAATTACAAAAAAACCTAGAAAACAGAGCCCGAATCCCGAACAAAAGGTGAAAACCTAAAATCTATAAAAATAAACCTACGAAGAAATTTTCGCTTCTAAACTACACTATGGACCAAATAACGTAAGAATGAAAAAGTGACCTAACCGAAAACGAGTTCGTTCAGACCCCCAAACCGAGTCAAAACAAAATCCCGTACCCGGACCCGTTCTTTAAAAGACAAAAAGTTATAAAAATGACCCTACGAAAAATTTTATATTTTTCCTACAAACTAGATGGTAAAAGAAAATTTTCTAAAAAAGCAAAATATTTTTTTGATAATTTTTGTATTTTTTATGAATTAAATAAACTTTTAACTAAATTAAATTATAAAAAATACTAAACGATTACTAAAAATTCTGAAAATTTTTCTAAAAATACTAGGCTTTATAAGAGTCCTACGAAAAATAACAAACACCACACAGCTTAAGCAATAAGCCCCGAAAATAAGCTAAACAGCTTATTAGGCTTATTAGCCTAAAACGTGTATAAATACAAAGCCCCTTGAGTCTTTAACGAAAAAGACCCAAGGGCGCAGTGGTAAGTGGTGTTGGTATAAAGGGGATGTATCGCTTGGTCCCGGGTTCGAGTCTTGCTCACCCGGACCAAGTGTCTTCCCCTTTTTTTTTTTTTTTTTAAAAATCAAGAAGCAAAGTTTTAACTCAGTGGGGACTTAACAACTTTGTCAACTAGAGCTTTTGCTGAAAACCACTAAATAAGCTTAAAAATAAGCTTGAACTTGACAGAATTGCTAAAAATGCTTATAAGCTGAAAAAAAAAGCTAAGTCTTTTTAGACTTAGGGTCGAATTAAGCTAAGACAAAAGCTAAAATAAGCTAAATGGTCTAAACTAAATTAAATGGGCTAAAAAGAAAAGGAAAAGCTAGGCTAAATAAGCTGTGGGAAGCTTATTGACAGAAAAGCTTAATCAAAGCATAAGAGACTAAAAATGATTAACTTGACATTCGAAATGAGCTAACAAAAGGGAATAAGCAACCTAAACTAACGTAACTTAACCTAAAAGCTACTATGGAAACAACTGTGAGCTTATGAATAAGCTCAAAAAGCCAACGTCCAAAAAATAAGCAATCCCTCAGCCTAAGTGATGCTAAAACCCCAAGAGCAATGTTTTGGGGCTAAAAAATAAGCACACAATAAAGCTTCTCAAAGGGCGAGACTTTAGGGCTTATACCTAGAGCTTATAGAGCTCTTAAAAATAAGCCAAATACATGGGCTTAAGTTGTGCTAATTGGCTGAGAAAGAAGAGGCCTAAAGTTCCCCCTTGCACCAGGGGATCTTTAATGCAAGCCAGGGCTTATATGATTGACAGCTTATATTAAGCTGTCCAAATAAGCCTAAAATCACAAATAAACCCAAACAGATTGAGTGCTATAGCCAAGCAGCTTGTGCACCAATTTTGAGCTTTTGAAAATTAATTTTACTTGCTTATTTTTGATTGTGAAAATGGTCTTTTGACTTTTTAAAACTGTGACCAAAAGGGAATTGGTGCTTTTGACTTAGCAAAGTCAAAAAGGCAAAGGTCTTGTACAGCCTTTTTTTGGACACTAAAACACAAACTTTTTTGATGTACAAACTCAAACCACAAGTGCTTAATCAAATAAGCACTGTGGTTACTACATAAAAAACTTCACATTGTGAACAAACAGTTTAAAAACCTTAGAAAACTATTTTAAAACTAAAAACTTTCTAAAAACAGCTTAAAATTGCTTAAAAACTTAAACTAAAGTTAACCCAAATACCTTAACCCATGCAAACACCCTTTTGACCCGTTTTTAAGCTTATGCCAAACACCCCTTTACTTAAAAACTGTCAACCCAAAGTGGGTTTAAAATCCATTTTTAAACTAAAACTTTAAAAACCTTTTATCTACTTCTACTTATTTTGACCTATTTAAACTATTTTAAAACTAAAAGTCCTAGCTTATTAAGGAAAATAAGCTAGTTTCTCTACTAGCTTATACTACTACTTATGACAGTTTTGAGAGATAAGCTAATGTAACACAAAATTATGCATTAAAAAACTTTAAAAAAGCTTAAATAACAACCTAAACTAATGTGGTATGCACAGATTAAAGGCAAATAATCTAATACTTAAGCTAGAAAGTAAAGCTAAAGATCATAAAGAATTAAACCTTTGATTTTTTGTTGTCTCAGAAACAAGGCCACTCTTTCTGAGTGAGTGGCCTAAAAACCTGTCCTAAGTGGCGCCCTTAGCCTCTAAAACCTGAGGCTAAGAAGCTCATAAGCTTTCTTGTAGCTTATTACTTCAAATAGCATCCAAAATCACTCAAATGGACATTATGATCTGACTTCAAATTAAAACATATAAAGGGTTTATAAAAGTTTAAACTTAATTAGAGCTTATTGACAAGAATAAAGCTCAAATTAGTCTTATTGAGAGCTTCTGAAGCAAAAACGCTTAAAATTTACCTTAAACTTGAGAAATTTAACAATTGGCATAAAAGACATTAACTTAAAAAACACTTTAAACTACAAAAAAAACTTAATTAAAAACTGAATTAAAACTTAATAAACTGAATATTTGCCACAATGGGCTCCAAGGCTTTTATAGCCAAAATAAAGCTAGGTCTCCTCATTCTCTTTATCTTCTTGTTAGTGCTTGTTTATAGAACACACAACACAGGTGGTGTTTGTTTTGTGAGAGGTTTTAAAAAACCTTAAACTCTTGGCCCGTCAATCTTCAAAATCCGATCCTGCAGCCGATCGAAAAGTCTTGGGGGTGTGGGATTGCCAAGTTGGCACATTTGTTGCTGGGAAAGGTGGTGGAGGAGGGGGAAATTGATTATCCATGGAGGTGGTGAAGGTTCATGGGGTAAAATGTGGTTAAACAACCCGTGAGTTGTTTGGGAGGGAAAAACGAGCGGGAAAAGGTGTTATGGGTTATAACAGAGTGTGTGTTTGAGAGTTTGGCAAGAATAGTCCCTCTAGGTTACTTGTTCATTTGCACACATGGTCCTTGTGGTTATATAACTTTGGGGACTTGGCAAAACAAGTCCCCAAGAGTTATATAACTCCTTGCACATTTCGTCCTTGGTGTGTACAAGTTAGGGGGGTTGGCAGTTTTGCCCCCCCACTTGTTACTTTGAGCAAATTGCAAAATCAGCCCTTGTCTTCTCTTTTCCTCTTTTCTTCTTTATATATAAGTTTAGGGATTGACAATTTCAGTCCCTAAACTTATATTTTCTTGACTTTGGCCTCGGAGTTGACTTGGGTTGACTTTGACTTTGACCAGTTGACTTTTCTGTTGACTTTTTGACTTGATTGACTTTCCGGCGCTTGATTTTGGCTGTCTTTCACAGTCTTTTCCATTACGATTCCGTTTTTGTGTCGTTTTGGCTTTGTTCTTTTCGTCTTTTTCTTGGTTTTCCGTTCCTTACGCACCAAGCACATTTAGCAAAACTAAGCATATATTTGGCATTTTAAGTCCGTTTTTGGTTATATTTCTTTTTTTTTAAAGGTGAAAGGTATGTTATTTAAGCAACAAACCAATATACATTGTTGATATAAATGTATATTACATAAGAGTCTTAATTAAATACTAATATAATTATTTGGATTTCAGATACAAGGTATGTCAATTCAAAGATTCCCACGGTCACCAATACACAGAATATCTAGTCCATTTGCAGATTTGTCAAACATTGGTTCACCAGATTTTCCTATGGAACCGACCCATTATGCCAAATGATCCTTACCATATTTGTAGCTCTGCTCTGCGTTTCCATGCCCCCCTTCACCTGATTAATGTGCTAAGGGACCCCGAGAGCCACAGGCACCGATTTCCCCTAGACCTTTGTTCCGGAGCCTGTGTAAACCCGAATTCATGCCACTGGAGCGATGAGGACTCCCAGCTGGAGGAGCAGCCACAGCCAGCTGCTGCCTCTCACCTACGACCAGTCACCACAGTATATATCACGTAGTCCCGGATCCTGAGGAGGACCCGGAGGAGGACGATGAGGATCCCGAGGAGGATCCAGCTGACTACCCTGCTGATAGGGATGATGATGATGATGATGAGGAGGAGGAGCCCTCCGAAGATGATGCTAATGATGAGAAGGTGAAGACAGTAGGAAGGACGAGGAAAGACTAGGAGGACGAGGAGAGGAGCACCCCAGCTCCGGATGACTCAGTCCCCACCACCACCTGTACACCATAATGACTGCCAGGATATCTAATCCGGGCTGAGCCCCCATCCATATCACTCCTTCTTGGGAAGATGTCGAGATGACTTCTTGCATTAACCAACTCCCCACCATCACCACTTACACTCCATTACATCACCACTACCCCCAATACCCTCACCACCACTCTACCATTCCAGCCCCATTTCCATCACTACTTGTCCTCCTTCCCTCTACGACCGGAAGGGCATACATTCCCGATTTTTGCTTACCAACCTTGCGGAAGAGGTTATGTTCTAATCAGGGTCCTAGGTACGAGGTTGGATGAGTTCATCTGCTGCATGCCGTCTAGACCAGACTGAGTGTCGTAGGGAAGACTATGGTTTGTCGTAAACTAAATGAGATACCTAGATCAGACGACAGAGAGCCGAGGATGTCTTCTATGTGGATTAGAGATGGTTAGGGTTAGACCCGAGAGAGGCTGTTTAGAGTAGCACCGATGACCCCTTGAAAGGGGTCAATACTAGGGTGACCGAGCTTGCTGGAGTTCAGGAGCAGGACACGCAGGATATCTATGCTGTGATAGAGGATACAAGAAGCAATAGACCCATATATTAAGAGTTGAGACATTTGGTTGATGATTGTCTGTACACTATGAGACTACAACTACTACTAAGGATTAGTGAGGCTCTGGTATTCCCGGGAGGCATGGGGACGCCTCCATAGTAGGTTAGCTTACATACACGTTTCAGAGATTATGGCAATAACGCTCTATAGTGATGAGTCAGCAGATGCAGTGATTCACATTTCAGCAGCTGACTGTAGGATCAACTGTGACTGTCGAGAGATGCATACAAAGCAGACCACATGAGACAGCAAAGATTCAGCATTATGGCCATTTGACCGTACCTGACAGTCAGCTGTCTTGTGCAGGCACTATTGTACATTGATGACAAGATATATAGAATTGTTATATTGGTAGTAGTTACTCAATGCGATATGTACTTATACGACCTATATTAGATTAGGTTGCAGTCGATCAATTCCGTGACGCATTTTCTATGATATACTTGATACACGCTCACTCGAGTGATTCATAGCAAAGCCCCGGACCAACATTTTTAACATGGTTTTGGTTTTAATAAGTTTTGTGGTGGAAAACATGCTTTGTTTTATAACTGGAACACAAGTGGATAATTTTTATACAATGATTACCGTGTTTGGCCTAAGTAGGCGATAACCCAAGTTGAGCCTCATTTTCATGAACAATCAATTACACTGGACATCGTGAGCACGAATGTTATGAACTAGATTACGATTGGGATTGACATCCCCCGTATCGGGTGATTAGCAAACACTGAACTAGACATAACGAACGAATACCATGACGGATTAGGGATGATGCGGGTTAGAAAACATCAATACGGCAATGTGGGCAATTAATATATTGCCATTATTTATTCAGCTTCAATTGTCATGATTTAGGGCAACGTCAAATACAATATGTGATGTTTTGCATCTCCTACAATCTAACAATAAACTTAAGGGAAAACTGTGGTCTATACTTGGGGAAATCTTGTGGTCCAACATTATACGATTTATCAAACCTATGAATTCACCAACATTATTGTTGACGATTTAAAGCAGTGTTTTTTAGGAGGTCAGTAAGCACAAGGTGCAAGGGATACATTGGTGGTTTTGTATTTTGGGATGTCATGCTTAAAGATATGGTTGCATTATATTTTGGGAATCATGCATTATGAACTAGTATCTTTGTAATATGAACAACGAACAAGTTAAGCTTCAAGCCTTTTTAACAAATGTTTGCTAAATCTAATGTATCAGTTTTAAACGACTTTTAATGGTCGTTCTATATATCTCTTGTGTTATTGATCTAAGATGTGACACGCCCCGGACCCTTATTCTGCTGCGACCCAATTTGGGGGTGTTACAAATTGGTATCAAGAGCCAAGGTTATAGAGAACTAGGTCAAAATGTTTTTGCTGGACTATAACCGTTTTTTTTTCAAACATTGCTTATATATAAAAGGGGTTTTTCACGGGACATACATGCATACATACATACATACACTACTTGTGCATTAGTCGGTTAGGCTAGATGCATGCATAATTAATATTTATGATTGATATACATGTTATGATATAAAAGTATATTACTATAAGAGTCTTATAATAAATACTAATATAAGTTATTTTGGATTTTCAGATACAGTTATGTTAGATTCAAAAGATTCCACGGTCACCTATACACAGATATCCAGTCCATTTGCAGATTTGTCAAACATTGGTTCACCAGGAGTCGATGGACCACCCATTATGCCAGATGATCCATACACATATGTTGTAGCTGCTTTCCAGGCCCCACCTTTACCTGATTATGTGCCAGGCCCCGAGGAGCCACAAGCACCACTTCCCCTAGACTTTGTTTCGGAGCCTGTTTACCCGGAATTCATGCCACCGGACGATGAGGTACTCTCAGCGGAGGAGCAGCCACTGCTTGTTGCTGCCTCACCTACTGACCAGTCACCAGGTTATATCCCGGAGTCCGATCCTGAGGAGGACCCAGAGGAGGACGATGAGGATCCCGAGGAGGATCCAGCTGACTACCCTACTGATAGGGATGATGATGAGGAGGAGGAGGAGGAGGAGCCCTCCGGAGATGATGCTGATGATGAGGAGGACGGGGAGGACAAGGAGGAGGAGTACCCAGCTCCTGCTGACTCTGTCCCACCACCACCTGTACACCGTATGACTGCCAGGATATCTATCCGGGCTGAGCCATCCATATCACTTCCTCCTAGGGAA
>BQNB010158749.1:0-14995 GCA_026074375.1 Tanacetum coccineum | reverse complement strand
TGAGAAAAATAAGCCCAAATAAAAAAAATTCACAATAATAAAAGTATCAAATTGATATATTGAGAAACATACGCTGGCCAAAACCCTAGAATCCTTGATCTTTAAAATAAGACAAAAATACATGCAAATTATTAGCATGCAAATTATTAGCATGCAAATTATTAGCAGAACACTTACCCATCTTTAACTATTATGTCATCGTTTTCCTCTTGTACTTCTTTATTTACAACGTCATCGTCATCGTTTTCGCCATCTTCTTCCAAACTATACAAAATCAAAACTGATTAATTAGCAAGTACTTTTGCCACTAAGTCAGTACTCTGAATGGTCATTAATCACTTTTTTGCATCTAAAGAACTACACACGATCAACTAAGTCAGTACTCTGATATAAATTTAAGGTCGACAAAATGCAAGCTACGGTTAGGATGGGTTCGGTCCTTGGATTCAAGCACCAATTGAATGAATAAGGTGATGATGTCGTGTTGCGAATGAACAATTTGTGTCAAATCCAATTAACCTTGATATCGAATAGCGGTAATATTGTCTTTTGATGATGTCGTGTATTGTTTTTTGTTATATATATATATGTAAATATTGATTTTTTTGCTAGACGTGATTAGGCAAGTTAATCAAGTAGACAGAATATGTTGCAAACGGTGAACCGGGAAAAAAAATCCTCTCAAGATGGTCGACCTTGAGTAAGATGATAATATTAAATCTGTAAAAACTAAAGATACAATGCAAAACTTTATTGAATTTTATTATAAACTAAGGAGAATACAAGAGTATTTATAAGATAAACCAAAGATGAAACCCTAAAACTAAACGGGTCAAAACAAGTGGGTCGGGTCAACAAGCCTTTATTAGCTAACATCCCCCCTCAAACTCACAATGCCGCAACAGTGAACATTGTGAGTTTGTCAAACATAAAAAAAACAAAAAAAAACTGAAAAACAAATATAGAGCGGAGCGTCCTAAAGTGCAGACTTGGTGTTAGACGAAGTCTCAATCCGAAGCAATCCAAACTGTAACAAGGCGACATTAAGTCTCAAACAGACGGACCAAAGTTACTGCAAAACCAAAATTAGAGCAACAAAAATACGGAGATGAACGAAAGCAGATGCAGACCGATGCAGATTCAGACGGATGTAGAGCCAGATGTAACCAACATAACCAAGCAACCAAAACAATGAACAAAGTCCCATTACCAATACCAATGTCAAAGCCAATGCGAATGCCAATGTCAATGCCAATGTCAATACCAATACTAATGCAAAACCTAATTTACTAACCGGAAATCGAATCCTACAAAACTAATTATCAATCGAGTAACCGAATCAAACAGGCTGCAAAACCGTAGTTACCAAACAAAGAGAACAACAACTTCAGATCCTAAATTCTATACCATAGCAATACCAAAAAATATATATGAATCAACAGTATTTTTTTTCTTTCGTGAAGACATCTTCTAAAAAATCTAAACCAAACATTCTAAACGATTATTAATATAGCCAAAATCCATTGGGCCAAACTAACAACCCAATTCCAAATACCAAACGATTGTCAATCTGTGATTTTCATTAGATCGAGAAACAAAACAAACTAACCAATCAGAAAAACGAAATCTGAATGTTCTAATTAAAACCGATTCTTCAATTCCAAAAGAAACAATGACGAACCTGTTTTTTCTTTTCTTCTTCATCTTCAATCTAGCTCGGATACTATGTAGAAATTAAAGATACAATGCAAAGCTTTATTGAATTTTATTATAAACTAAGGAGAAAACAAAAGTATTAATAAGACAAACAAAGATGAAACCCTAAAACTAAACGTGCCTAAAAAAGTGGGCCGGGCCAACAAGCTTTTATTAGCTAACAAAATCAATACATAAATTGATTTTTGAGCTAAGTATGTCGCAAATATGTTTCTTCTGTGAACTAAGTGACCATTTTTTCTGTTGTTATTCAACTCATGTAGCTTCACTCTTTATTAGAGGTATTTGGCACCATTGAAATTAGATGGTTTGCGTCAAGTGGCCATAGTTCGTTATGTTAACCGCGTGAACCCAACATTGCTTCATCGTACTTTTTTAGAACGAATGAGACGTTAATATTAGCAACATTATCAAATTGTTATTTTGCATGGAATGTTACATAAACAAATAGGTTATCTATAGTGTACATTAAAAACATTATTTATGCATTTGCGGGCACTACATCATAAAGAAAGATCAAGTCAATGGTTCAATGTAGTGACCGCAACATGCTTCCTGAAAGCGAGAAATTTTTATGATACATTATAATATTCAATAAAAGGCATGAACACATCCGAGGGTTGCTTGCTTGTCATTTGAATTGGGTTAGTTGGCTTCAACACCCTTTTTTGATTCCTTTGTTTTTCTAGCTCCTTGCTAGTGTTTCTAATAAAGTAGCCGTTCAAAAAAAAATGTTTTGAACGAAAACAAAGTAAAGTTGCAATATGACATCGGACTAAAATTACTTGATTAATTAGCCTCGAGTTGTTAGTCTCATATAAACGGTTATGTTGTGAATTAGTTGAAATTCAACAACATCAATTAATAATCGATTTTTTTCATTAGATTTTGTTATTTTTATTATTCCATCTCATCTCTAAAGACACACTTGTGTATTAAATAATACAAGCATGGTACACGCGTAAAAAACAACAAGTTTGGAGGTGAATGTGTTTAACAATATTTTAATTTTATGCTTTTCTTTAATATTGTTTAAATATTTTCTGTAATAGATTAGTATCTAAAGTCATGCATGTTTGAACATCTTTCCAACTTTATGAATAAACAATACTTATATGAAAATATATTGATCAAGTAGATATGTATAAAAAAGGGAAAATGTATTGCAACAGTATTAAGTTCTATGAGTGTTCTAATTTAGTGACTCAAATTTCACACTAATAGAACATCGAGTAACTTTAATAATCAACATAAAGTCCAAGTGACTAAATTGAGGTAAATCTCAAAGTTGGTTACTATTTTATAATTTTCACCAAAATTCAATCCGAGTTACGACATGCATTGTATATATGGTGATTAGGGGTGTAAACGAGCCGAGTCGAGCCGAGTACTGCCAAGCTCGAGCTCGACTCGAATACTAAAACTCGAGCTCGAAACTCGGCTCGAGCTCGGCCGAGCTTTATATTTCGAGCTCGAGCTCGACTCGTTATATAAAACTCGAGTTCGAAACTCGACTCGAGCTCGAAACTCGACTCGAGCTCGAAACTCGACTCGAGCTCGATTATTTCCACATTTCATGCTCGAACTCAAAATTCATCGATCTAAATTACTTCTACCTTTTTGTTTGGGAAATTTCTTTTTGGGGTTTATTACCTTTGAAATTGGGTGTAATCATTGATTGATTATTCACCCATATCGAGTAAGTTTGGCGGGGGGATTCTCATCTAGGGTTTTTGTGATTTAGATTGATATCCACCCCAAAATCATCTCCGTTTCCGTTTCCAATCACTCCTTGCCACCATTAATCCTTTAATCCAAATTGTTCTTTTTTTTTCCTTTAGTAACCGATTCATATCACTCCTTCACCTAAGATCTCCCATTCAATCCAAATTGTCACCGGTTATCATTGTTTTTTGTCATTTATGGGTATCGAAGAATGGAAAGATGTCACGAGTAGGAAACATAGGCGTTCTAAAGATGATGAGGTCCTCAAGATCTCTAAATCGGTATTCGTGACCAATTTCCCTGAATCTATTTCTGCCCGCGATTTGTGGAAATCATGTAGTGTGTATGGGACGGTAGTTGACGTCTTTATCCCTTCAAAAAAATCCAAAGTAGGTAAAAGATTTGCGTTTGTTCGCTTCATCAAGGTATTCAATCTGGACCGCTTGGTAGAGAACCTTTGTACTATTTGGATCGGCAATTTTCACCTGTTTGCAAATAAAGTTCGGTTTGAAAGGCCCCATAAGCCTAATGTGAGTGCTACCAATAACTCAAGGGCTGCTAGCAGAACCGAAAAACCATTTAATTCACAGCAGACTAATAATGGGGTAGGTTCTTATGCGAATATTGTTAATGGCACATCTACGGGTATGCAAGCTCCGGTGATCTCCTCTTCTCCCGCATTGGTGTTAGACGATTCATGCTTAATAGACCGCGACCTGTCTAATCATGTTTTGGGTAAGGTGAAAGAATTTTCGTCTATTCTGATCTTTACATATCCATTCTTTAGGATGAAGGATTTTCCAGATTTGTCAATGTAGCTTATATTGCGGGGTTTATGGGTGTTACTCGAACTCACTTCGCATGGATACTAAGTCTGAATCTGATGGAATCACAATTGGTGTTTAAATCTGGGTTCCAACACTATTCAAGAGGCATTGTGATGTATTTTGTTAGTTGATGAGAGAATAGTTTGGGTGGATATAGAGGGATGTCCCACTCAAAAGACGTGGTCTCGCTGAAACTTTTACTGGATGGCAAGACTTGGGGTGAGACACTCGATTTGGAAGAAAAGAATGCGATTCTTATTCGGTCGAAAAAGGCTATGATTAAGACTTAACATGTCCCATACTATATTGAGACCTTTTAAGTTGATTGTTAAAGGAAGAGTTTTTATGGTACGTGCAAAGGAACTGTTTTACATGGAATCCTACTTTTTTGGAGTATAAGGAGAGGGAGTACTCGTCTGATGTTGAGTCTGCCCATGCGTCTATTAACAATGAACTTAACCGTCCCCCTAATGGAGAGGAACCTGATGATGAATTTATGAGCGACGAAGACGGAGTACCTGAAACAATATTTGGCTCTAGTTCTCTTGTTCACTAAATCAATCGAAGATGGGGTGAAGATAAGGATGCTGCTCATTCAGATGACCCATTTGGATTATATGACTTATTGAAAAATAAGAAAGGTGCAACTAATCATGTGCCGAGCCCCTCGTTGTCACACCCCCCCGGTTTTACACCGATAACATCGGAGAATCGAGTTGAGAACTTAACTAAAACCGGTGCTCCAAAGGTTTTTAATGCTCAGGTGATGAATTCCTCTCAAGATATTCCAGTGGACTCAAATAAAACTTTCTCAGGTCAGAATGTTGTCAAAAGTGGTGGCTCAGTTTTGGATGCCATGGAGGATATCATTCGTGTTGGTTACTATTTTATAATCAACATAAAATATGTTGATATTTTAGTGACTCAAATTTCACACTACTAGAACATCGAGTAACTTTAATAATCAACATAAAGTCCAAGTGACTAAATTGAGGTAAATCTCAAAGTTGGTTACTATTTTATAATTTTCACCAAAATTCAATCCGAGTTACGAAATGCATTGTATATATGTTGATATTATAATGTGAAAATGTTCACCATTGTTCAACCAAAGTAGTACTCTATTTAACTATAAAAACCACACAAGTTTGGAAACTATTTCACCAAAATCAAGTTTTATTCAACTGCAAAAAAAAAAAACTCATGTTTTAATATCCTTCAGCTTTAGTAAATTTTATAAGGAAATTGATAAAAAATATCTTTTAGAGTTATTTTTAAAATGTTTAGACATGCATTGAATTAGGATAAATTACATGTTTCGTTCATGTGATTTACCCAAAGTTACATGTTTCGTCCCTATTCGATTTGAACAACATATAGATAATCCCTAATTTTTAAACTTTTTTTTGAACGGCAACTTTATTAAAAAAAACTAGCAAAGAGCTAGAAAGACATTACAAAGAAATAAGATAGAGGTTTTTTAACCAATACTCCCAAGAAAAAACCATATTACATCTACTAGAACACCATAAAAATGACCAAGAAACAATGTCATCAAAAATCGTCGAACGATTAGGAGGCGAAGCGTCAAAGACCAACTGATTTCGAAGCCTCCAAATCCGCCACCAAGCAACATAAAAAACACCTTCTAAAATAGACTTGAGACGAGAAGAAAGCCGAAAGGATAAGAACCAAGCATCCCAATCCGAGAAAGAACAAATCTCCTGCCAATCCAAATCCCACCAACGACAAATTTTACGAAGAACAACCCGAGCCACGTCACATCGAAAGAAAACATGCTGAACATCCTCCATAGCAGCATTACAAAGAGGACACAGATGGGAATCCAACAAAACACCTCTACGGCTAAGATTGACTCTAGTAGGTAACCTATCACGACGAGCACGCCAAGAAAAAACATTAACTTTAATGGGAATGAATTTTACCCATCTCGTTGCAACATCCGACGAAGGGAGAAACAAGTCATCAATAAAGTTTCTGATGACTTTAACCTTGAACTCTCCATCTCCCGACAAATCACAAGTCCACCTATCTTTGGAAGACGAGAGGACAACCGAGTTCATAATTGAAGAAAGGTCATCCCACTGCTGCCGCTCAGCTCCATCACGCACGTCCCGGCGAAAAGAAGCTGAGACCGAAGAAGCTCCCATTTTATTAGCCACCACAATCTCCTTATCCAATTCGAGAGCAAACAAACGGGGAAACTGAACACAAAGAGGGGCATCAGCTAACCATATATCATACCAAAAACTAGTACAAGACCCGTCCCCAATCCGCTTCTTACAATGCGAAGAAAAATCAAAACCAGAATCTTTCAAAGATTTTACTTCACGTAAAATAGAGCACCAAATCGAGGGTTGATCGGTCACATGAAGATCAAACTTTGAGCCATAAATCGCTTGAATAACTTTACACCATAAAGAGCCATCGCCAGAAATGAAGCGCCACACCCACTTCAACAAAAGAGCACGATTCAACGCGAAGAAACTTGAGACACCAAGACCACCGTTCAGTTTGGACGCTAAGACATTGTCCCAAGCTACCCACGAAATCTTTCTATCCGAAGAATCAACACCGTTGAAGAACTTACTACGGATAGATTCCATAGTCTTCAACACGCCTTTTGGAACCTTAAAGATTGACATATAATAAATTGGAGAGGCCCCAAGAACGGATTTAAGAAGGGTCAATCTGCCGCCTATGGAAAGGGTTTTAACCTTCCATTTAGATAACCGGGCTTGGAGTTTGTTCACCAAGCCAACCCAAGCCGACTTCCGAGACATACACTCCCCAACCGTCACACCAAGATAACGAAAAGGAGTGTTCAAAACAGCACACCCGATCCTATTCGCCGCCTGCACAACAACATTCTGAGAAACCCCGACACCCAAGACTTGGCTCTTAGCAATGTTGATCTTAAGACCCGACGCAAGATGGAAGCAATTAAGAACTTTAACAATATTATGTAAGTTCTGTTCGGACCACTCTCCAATGAACATGGCATCGTCAGCATAAAAAAGATGAGAAATATTAACCGAGCCATGCAATTGAAAACCTTTAAACAGCCCATCATCAACAACACGGGAGAAAGAGATATGTAACGACTCCATAATAAGAATGAAAAGATAAGGGGCCAACGGATCACCTTGTTTCAACCCACAACAAAAAGGGAACTCGGACGTTGGGCTACCATTAACCAATATGGAAGCCATGGAGGAAGTAAAAGTACCACGGATCCACCTACACCAATTCGGCCCAAACCCAAACGCATGAAGAATATCCAAGAGATAATCCCACCGAACCGAATCATACGCCTTAGCAAAATCAACCTTAAAAAACATAGCTTGCTTCTTTTTTCTCTTACACCAGTTTAACATCTCATTTAAGATAAAAGGACCGTCCAATATTTGTCTATTAGCAACAAAGGCCGATTGAGTCTCGGAAACTAAATCGGATATAACAGTAGCCAAACGATTAGCTAAGACTTTCGTGATCACCTTATAAACGCATCCAATCAAACTGATAGGCCGAAAATCATTAACGAACTTAGCATCATTAACTTTAGGAATTAAGGCGATGAAAGACGAGTTACACCCCCTTGGAAACGTACCAGACTTAAAAAAATAGTCGACCGCATCGCAAAAATCCGCTCCGACAAGACTCCAATACTTTCTAAAAAATTCAAACGTATAACCATCGGGGCCAGGAGACTTATTCTCGCCACAGTTCCAAACAGCCCTACGAATTTCGTCCCTCGATACTGCCCTATCCAGCTCATCCACCTGATCCGAAGATAACCGATTATGAAAAGGAGCATTAAGTTTGAGACGATCATGACACGGTTGCTGAAATCGAACTTCAAAGTGATTCTTAAATGCCTCCTTCACAATACTCGGATCAGTACACCAAGTGCCCTCAACGAAAACACCACGAATCGACAACTGAGACCTTTTCTTATTAATAATACCATGAAAGAATTTAGAATTCTCATCTCCTTCGATAGCCCATTTGATTTTAGATTTTTGAACCAGATCCTTAACCTCCAAAAGTTTAATATCTTGCAGCCGTCGGTTTAGATCCATCCGATTGAGAAGGATGTCATCAGAAACGTTTCCCCTTTCCAAGTCTTTATCAATAGAGATCAAATCATTCTGTAGAGGGAAATCTTTGTCGTTATATGAAGATGAAACTGTTATCTTTAACCCATAAACAATAATAGACTTAGGTCTTGCAATTTTCTTGAACCAAACCATACATATGGAATCAAATGCGAAAAAGACAACCACGCATGCTCCACCATCGAATCAAAACCCTCCATCCTTAACCAAGAATTGAAGAGAACCGAAACGGAGTAGGACCAAATCAGACAAAACTTCCCCTCAAAAGAATAGGACGAAGATCGACAAGTGACGGACAAGACACAAAGCAGAAAAAGACGGATAAAGCGAGATAAACCTTCCGTAACAAAGAAAGCGATCTAATTTCCTCATTTTAGAGCCAGAGGGAAAGCGACCAAGTTAAACTGAGTACCCTTCCAACTTGACATCCACGAGACCAGAAGACACAAAAAACAGAACAAAACACCGTGCACTAGAAAACATTAAAGACGAACTCAAATCTATTCATCCATAGTCCTAACGTCATTAAATCACCCATTATTAGAGCTTCCGCCGTTCATCTCCGAACAAGAATAGATAAATAATCCCAAAGAGCCCTTTTGCTCCACCTATTGAGGAGCGTAAAACCGCCATCAAAAGAATCTGACATAGAGTAAACACATGTGCCGAAATAGCTATAAAATTAACAGAAATAGTACGCCAATCTTTCTTGAATATAGAAGTCCTCCAAAAACAAAGACTACCACTAGAATTCCCTAATGATTCACTGGCAACAAATCAAAGTTTGAATTCCCCATAGGGACTTTACGTCCCTATGAGAAAAACAATCCATCTTTGACTCATCAACGCTTAAAAATTTATTATATTAATTTTTACCCCTAATTGGACTTACAATTTAACTCCTTAACCTCTCCTTATTCGACTAGTGCCCAAGACCTTAAATCTTGAGAGAAAGAATATTCATTAAAAACATCTTCATCTCTTGTGAGGCCAATAATGCGTTCCATATCTTTCAAACAACCCATCCAAAATTATAACCCATAAAAGTCCAACCCAACCATGTCATCAATAATGTCAAGAACGAGCCACGTTATGAACTTTATGTGACAAGGAAGAAATGAATTCTCCATTAGAGAATCATGGGACCACCTGTGAATGGACCATAAACCTTAGCATCCACCTAGGCAAATTCACATGTCTTCCTCCAATAGTAGGACCATCCTTCACAAATCTCACCAACAATAGGCTTGCGTCACACAGAGTTTTAGGGGTAAAACCAGAGGATGCGATAAAGAGGTACTCGCATCACGAACGCCTTTAGCGGAAGTTTATTCCAATAAATCATAAAAACAAACGGATCCTCTGATTGTGTTTGTCCTACTCCTTACCATGACCATCAAACATTACATTCATCCCATTATCACTGAAAAAATGTCCCGGAAACACCACCACATTACATTCAACATCTGACTCGACATCACTATTCTGCGCCCCATCATTAAGAATTTTAGCGCCATGCATGATTTCGTCATCCGAGGTATAAACAGACCTCCTTAGGTTCAAGAAACTCGATCCAAGTAAAAAAGTTCCTTCGCTCCGAGCCTCAAACCCTTGCCTATTTAAAAAATCACCATTGAATTTCTCCAATATATATTCTGGGTTGTTTTGTTAAGATGGCACAACCGCTTACGAAGCAAAAGAGAGCCAAAATTATCCTCGATATCCAAAGCCTCGCCCCAATTGTTTACCAATCTTTGCAAACGTTTCTCGAGACCAAACAAAGTGTGATCCTTCAATGTTCCACCCAAACAACACCGTTTACTCACTAACAAAAATCATTATAGGCATTAAGAATCGTACAGAACCCAAAGAGTTAACGCCTACATGACCAAAAACTAATGCTTTAAACCCCCGTTATCCAATTCTATCAACACCATAACCACCTAAATATGACACTATCACATGCTCAAAACCTTCCTTACTAATATAATCCGTAAGATTAGGAATGGGAGTTAATATCTTTCACACGCCCCATGACATGACATGAGATTCACTTCAACAACACATAAATCATCCAAAACCAACGCCGGTGAGGAAGATACAGGAGCAACAGAGGCAATCAATGGTGGAAAGTCTCTAGCAGCAGAAACAAATGACCCAAATGTACCATGCGCATTGGATTGAGAAGGCCCCGATGGTTTTACAGGTTTGTTTGCACGTTCAAAACGGGCAACATTGGCATGGAGATGGAAACGACAATCCAAATCGTACAAAGATTGCTAACCAAACGATCTAAATCGTTAACACGAATAAACCTGACAAAAGCAAATCGTTTACCTGCTTTGGATCTACGATTAGGAATAAAAACGTCTATCACCTTCCCACACCCCTCGCAAACCTTCCACAATTCCTTCGACCCAAGATTATCAGGAAAATTGGTTACAAAAATAGATTTAGAAATACGAACAGCTTGGTCTTCATTAGAACGTTGAGCAGGCATGGTGACAAAAAGAGGAACAACCAAACCTTAAAAAGAAACAGTAGACGACAAAACCCTAAAAAAATAATTAAAAAAAATAAAAAATAAAAATCAAACCCTAATGAAACTCGTCACACATGATAATGATAAATCCAAGGAGATCAAAAAAATATGAATCCACAATCGATCAATGAGAGGTGAATATCACTCCAATCAAGAGAATTGATCAAGATCAAAACCCTAGATTTAGCAACTACGTCGAACCAATCATAAAACCAATTAAAGGATACAATTCATCGATATAATCACAGGGATCGAACGTTATTACGTATCGAAGAAGGATTAGGATGAAGCAAAAATATCTTTGAAGAAAAAATATCTTTCGTAAAAAGTAAACATTTAAAACAGTTGATTAATCGCATTGATGGCCCTTATTTTTCAAAATAGGGACCAACTGTGTAATAAATTTGTTACACGAATAGTCTCTATTTTCCAGAATAGGGAATGTTAATGAAACATGTTTGATAAAATAAGAATTATCTATGTAATTAAAATCGAATAGGGACGAAACATGTAATTTTGAGTAAACCACGAGGACGAAACATGTAATTTATCCATGAAATTATATGGATTCTCTCGACTAACTTTATATACAATAAATTAATAACCAAATTAAATAATTTTTGTCCCCATATTAAATAAGTATTCAAAATTTTTACAATGTTAAAACTACATCTAAACTCAATGATTTATGTAATGAAAAAAAGTTTGAGTGATTTTAGGGAAATTATAGTAATAAAACTTGAGTGATTTTTGAAACTTAAACAAAGTTTGAGTGACTTTAGTGTAATAATATTCATACTTGGTTACTTTTCATAATATTTGTAACATTCGTCAATTTTTGAGGTCAGTAACCGATAGCAAACGTAAGAAAATTTACTCTTTTGATTATTTGTGGAGTCATTTTTATGTGGTCACACTATTTTTAACTTTCAACGCTTGCTTTATTATAAACCCTAGGTTTACGAACGCGCCTTCGACCTACGTTTTTAATTAAACGTCGTTTAATCAACCAACGATATGCTCAAGTAAATTTTATGTCATTAGTGTCCCTTATATTCAAAAACTAGTTAATTTTATAATTCGCGTCTTTTACGTTAACTCGACAAATTTTACAAATCGCGTAACGGACGTAACGTTTGTAACAATTCACATTTTCACATCTTTTTACGTCAATAAACATTCAATTATATATTTTAAACTTGGGTAAATTACACCGTTCGTCCCTATGGTTAGGCCCGATTGCGGATTCAGTCCCTAAATAACGGGGGTCAATGTCGTTAGTCTCTTTTTGTCAATGTTGTTACCCGTTTGGTCCCTCGAGCCCCGTTATACGTAACGGGTGTTAGTTTGACTTTTCAACAATGGGCAATTTAGTAATTTTAAAATTTTTCATTATTTCACCATTGGTCCCTAACTCAAAATTCGAAACAGTAACTTTTTTAGAGGTTATTTTTTTGTCTTTTTCTACTTACACCATTGGTCCTTAACGCTACTTTTGTCTTTATTTGCAATAAATAGTAATCGTCTCGTTGCTATTGTTGTGTCAAATGATTGGTGTATTGTCACCTTTTTCATTCCGATGTAATAACTTACAAATAAAAGAGTTGCTATTGTTGTTTTCAGATATTACCGTTTTAAAAAAAAACAGATATTACAGTTTAATGTTATGTTTTTACCTTCATTGTAATTAATTCTAAAATCAATAATACTCACAGTATATCACTCATCTCACTATTTCTCTTTAAAATTTTGACACCAACCATTATTATCATAATTCAGTTTGTTATGTATATGTTGGTGGCAGAGGCAGACCAACAACCATTATAGGTGGTTTCCTGGTTGGTGGTTTACGTGTCCGACAGGTGGCGATCGGAGGAGTCTCCGACGGTGTTTGTGGGTTTGTGGGTTGCTGGCAGCGGTATATCCCGACACCAGCCACAACAGCAGCGGTTGTCTGTGGGTCACCGGAGGCGGTCTCTGACACCTACAGTTCACTACTTTTTTTGTTTGGTCGGAGTTTAAGTCTAGTCCACATTTAGGGCGGACGTCCTTTTGAAGAGTACTCAGGGTTAGTTGCACCCCCCCCCCCCCCCCCCACCCCAAAAATAACCCTCTCATAGGAAAACCTCTCATAGACCCACAAATTCATATAGAAAAATATAAAGTTTAACAAGTCAAAAGCATTAAAATGACAAAAAATACGAAACAAAAAGTAATAAAAAAATGTGTTACACTGTAAATTGGGGGGACAAAAAGAATAAAAAGTATATAACACTTGTACTTTAAGTGGGGCAAGGGTACCAATAGTAAACCCATATTTCTTGGGTGATACTATTGGTACCTTCTGTCTCGCTAAAAAGTATTAAAAAGTACAAAACATGTTTTTTTTCTATCAGTGCAACGCAATTTTTTTATCAGTTTCTGTTCTGTAATTTTTGACAGTTTAATACCTTTGACTTGTTAACTTTATATTTTTCGTTTCGTACTTTCCGTGTCACGATTTTATAACATATATAAAATTATAAACATACCAAAATAATAGAAAAAGAAAATTAAAAAAATTAAAAAACATGGGGCTACAAATGACTTTTTAAAAAAATATTTATAACTACCCATATTTCTTAGGATTTTAAGATTTTGATGCATTAATTGTAAATTGATCTTTTCAACGTCAAATGTTTATTATTGCAATTTGTTAATGTCATTACGTTCTTGATAGTTACATCTATCACATTTGGTGTGTTTAGTTTTCCGTTAAGTATCTATATTAGGCGTATAGGTGTAACACATGTAGCTAAGTAATGACTTCGTACTATTCATATGTTAATTATTCGTCTAACCAAATCAGTTCCATCAACTATATCATAGTTTAAATTTGATCATCTCAAAAACCTTTTAAGGTATAACGTATCTTTTACAGAAGATGATAAAAAAACAGTGCCTACACGCATTACATGTACTCATACCAATTTGTTGGGATCAAAATCTTGTAGTAATAATAAAATAGAGAGAAGGCCAATATGTATGACTTAATGACAAATGAACCACATGTCTCATTTAACTCATGAGCCTACAAACCACCACCGTACATCACCCCACCTCCGCTGCAACACCTTCACCATTGCCACCTTTGCTTTGACTACGAGAACACTTTTTCAGATCTAGCCAACATCTACTACCAGGGGCGGAGCCGGGGGGTTCCTGGGGATGCACGGGAACCCGATAGAATTTTTTCGCGTAGTGTAAATATTTGTAAAAAATCTCGATTTTCTTCAAATTTTGTGCACGGGAACCCGATAGAATGTTTGTGCACCTGATGACTTAAGGCTCTCGATCCGCCCTGTCTACTACATTTGTAGGTTCAAGTTTCTGTGATGATGGTGATTTAAATGTGTATGTGAGTTTATTTGTGATTTTGGCAAGTAAAATAAAAGATATTGAAAAGAGGATGAACATGGTTATAGAATTTAATAAG
Source organism: Tanacetum coccineum (assembly GCA_026074375.1). Lineage (NCBI taxonomy): Eukaryota > Viridiplantae > Streptophyta > Magnoliopsida > Asterales > Asteraceae > Tanacetum > Tanacetum coccineum. The sequence continues at coordinate 571 of BQNB010158749.1, read as the reverse complement.
ATTTTAGCATCAATAAATGAGGTGGTTAGAAAAAAATAGCCCACAAAAGAAGAATAAAAAAAATAACCGATCTGATTTTCAAATTTTTTTGATTTAAAATGTATAGTTCGTTGGTTTCAGTAGTGTTTGTTTAATTTGTTGGATAAACAACGTTATCATATTTTTTAAAATCAATCCAATCCTTTGCACCCATAACCTTATTGAGTAATACTCGAATATAGAACAATTCACTTGATGAAGGAGGAACATGATGTACACGTCCAATACTATGCGGTCTCGGGATGTATCACAAAAACAAGTTCTAGAATTTAATATACTACCGGTACACTCATATAATTTAATACCAATATCAATGCTCATGAAAAGGCGACAAAGACCATACGTACACATCCGTAACGACGGAATAGATACATATGACTGCATTCGAACCTTAACTCGAGAAAGCTAAAGGTATAAACTATCTTGGGTATCAATAATGGATACCCGAATTCCTATAGATCTAAAGGCGAACCTCACATTTTGGGGGTGGAATTCTGAGGGTTTTTGTGTTAGTCATATAAATTTATATCCA
>BQNB010158748.1:0-14995 GCA_026074375.1 Tanacetum coccineum | reverse complement strand
GAGGGAAAAGATATTCAAATGTTGTGCATTGATACTTGTACACATGCTTTAGGGTCTTGCACATTCATTTTATATGTATACATTACATATAATTAAGGTTTTGATATAAACGTTTATGTTTAATGCTTGTTTTGAAATAACGTTTTGAAAAGTATGTTAAATGGATAATGTATTTGGTAAAATGATATTAAGATATAGACTTGACATATTAGAATGTTTACATGATATGAACATAGATATAGATGGCATTGGTAGGTTGCGTGAGCTCGTTTACTTTAGAGATGCAAGTTACGTTGCATAATGAGATAAAGCAAAAATTTTCCCTGTAAAAAGGTGGTATATACATAATAGATAGATATTACAGTGCATCTAATTTAATAGATGGATAATTACATTGATGAAAAATACGGGTTGTTATAGTCTCCCTCCCTTAAAAGAAATCTCGTCCCGAGATTCAGTTGGATGCCAGAGTAATGTTTGAAAACAGATGTGGATACTTGGAACGAATTTGATCTTCGCGTTCCCATGTAAATTCTGGTCCTCTTTTAGAGTTCCATCTTACTTTGATTATAGAAATACGACTTTGTTTTAGTTGCTTGACTTCTCAATCCATAATCTCCACTGGTTCTTCCACAAAGTTGAGTTTGTCATCGAGTTGAAGCTCTTTCATTGGAACGACAAGGGATTCGTCAGATAAGCATTTCTTTAGATTAGAAACATGGAAAGTACTGTGGTTATTACTGAGCTCTTCAGGAAGCTCAAGTTTATATGCCACTGGGCCAATCCGTTCAAGGATTTTGAAAGGTCCAATGTACCGAAAGTTAAGCTTTCCTCGTTTTTCGAATCGGATGACACCTTTACGAGGTGACACTTTTAACATAACACAATCTCCAACTTGAAATTCTAAAGGCTTTCGTCTTATATTGGCATAAACTTCTTTGCGGATCTCTTGCAACTTGCAAGCGTTCTCGAATTTGCACTATCTTTTCAATGGTTTCATAGATTATTTCTGGTCCCGTGAGTTGAACATCTCCAACTTTGGCCCAGCAAATAGGTGATCTACAGTTCGACCATATAGTGCTTTCAAATTGTTGTCCTAGCCTTAAAACGGCATGGTGCTGTAATGTAAGAAAATTCTACCAATGGTAAATTGTTTTATCCATCTCCTTTTCCAAAATCTAATAACACAGCTCTGAGCATAAGACTTCGAGTGTTTGAATGGTTCTTTCACTTTGTCTATCGGTTTCGAGATGATATGACGTACTCATGTCTAATTGAGTACCCAAAGTATCCTGTAATGATTGCCAAAATCAGGATGTGAAATGACTGTCACGATATGATATAATGGATATTGGCACTCCATGATGTGAGACTATTTCCTTTATGTACAACCTTGTAAGTGGTTTCCAATACTATCGATTTTTTCTCTTGTAGGGATGAAATGTGCTTATTTGGTAAGAGCATCATCAATGACCCAATTGTGTCATGTCCTTTGAGGTTTTGGGTAGTTTGGTAACAAATCCATTGTTATCTCTCCACTTCCACAAAGGAAACTCCGGTTGTACCAGTAAGCCAATGGCCTTCTGACATATCAGCTTTAACTCTAGAGCTTGTATAAACATTGTACTAAATATTCACATGATTGCCCTCATGAAAGGAGCCACCAATAGATTTTCTTTAGATCTGGATACATCTTGTCAGCAACCTGGGTGAATGGGAATATTTTTGATTAATAGGACTCATGCATGATCAAGTCTCTTAGATTACCAAAGAATGGTAACCAGCTTCGGTTCTTAATACAACAATTCCATCAGGACGTACTTCAATGCTTTGTCATTCCTCCGTAAGTTTTCAGCTTGTTTGTTTTCTTCTTATTCGCCTCCGTTTGAGCTTCTGAGAATATGTGAAATGGTAAATTGGATGAATGGCCCATGACTAATATCTAACTCGAGTGATTTGAATTCGGCTTAAGGCATCTGCTACAACATTTGCCTTTCTAGGATGGTAACGAATCTCACAATCGTAATATGCGAGCAATTCTAACCAACGGTGTTGTCTCATGTTTAACTCTTTCTGATCAAGTATATGCTAAAGACTTTTATGATACCAGTGAACACAGTACACTTTTGTACCGTAAAGATAGTGTGTAAACATCCTGGCAATTTTTGAATTTTAAAATGACTATTTTAAACTTAGAAACTTTGCAGGTCCAATTCTTACTTTTTAACTTATGATCCTTTTATCGTCACATCAAACCATTACCTCGCTAACTGGTAACATAGTCGGAACAAATTTTAAATAAAAAATCATAGTTGTTATTACATCTCTCAAGAAAGTTATTTTAACTTATTCGATTCGAAAACGAAAAAGGATATATTAATTCAGGTTGATTTATCAAAAACGAGCAGCTAAACCACGTATTCACGACTCGGACTCTAAAGCAATTTGATGTGAAATGATATTCCAGCCAACTTTTCAGTTTTGACCGAGACCCGAAAACAGTCAGAAGGTGACTGAAATGCCCTTGCAAAATTTATAAACACAAAAATAATTAAATTATATTTAATTATCATGTTTTATTAAATAAAAATATTTAATAAAATACTTAGCATTTTAATTAAAAGCGTTTTTGAAAACGCGAATATTCGAGTTGAAATCCATTTTTTTTATTCTGAACGAGACGTAACCAGTTCACTAAATAAATAACGAATATTTTTATAAATGTTATGAAAATATTTATGAAATAATATCAAATAAATACTCATTTTTATCAGAAAAATGATTTGGAAAACAACGGCGCAAGTTTCGCGCGTTGAATCATTAGTTAAGTCGCCCAAACGAGTCTCGAACCGCTTTTTATCAAAAGTATATTAAAAAGTTACACTTTTTACCCTACACTATAAAGGACTTGACACTTTCTTTAAAACTTTTAATATATATATAAAGTTTATAAATTTTATTTCATTTCCATCTCAAAATTTACACACATACATTTATAACTCTCTCTCTCTCCCCCAAAGTATCCGGCCAGCCACCACCACCGCCGGATCCGGCCACCACCGTCGCGCCGCCGCCGGAAAACTTTTCCGGCGGACTTTTCCGGCGAACTCCAAAAATGCTCCTCGTGAGCCGATCTATCCAACCCACTACTTCACTCTCCTCCACGCGCCGCGCCACCTCCACCTCACCCTATCACCACCACCCCACCACAGCCACCCACCATGGGTGTGTGTGGTTTAAACAGCCACCACTCCACACCACCACCGTCGCACCTCCAAGGGTGCGTTCGGTTTACTGTTCACCCGAAAAGGGTGCGTTTATTCGGGAAAGCGGGGGGTTCGTGTTGGGTTATAAACAAGAAAGGGGTGCGGCCGGGTAGTTGGTTTCCAGCCGCGAGGGGGTGTTCGGGTTGGGCTTAACAACAACAAGGATGCGTTTTGGATTGTTATAAACCGACAAGGGTGAGTTCGGTTTGTGTTCATAACCGAAAAGGGTGCGGCGGGTTCGGGTCAGCCACCCGATTAGGGTGCGTTTTGGTTGTGGAAACCAACTAGGGTGCGTTTTTTTGGTGTGGTCAGCCGAAAGGGGCGGCAACCGCCACCACGGGGTGCGTTTGGTTAACACAATTAGGGTGCGAGTGGTTTATTGAAAACAAGCAGGGTGCGTGAGGTGTAATAACCGCAGCTAAGGGTGTTGTTTTTGGTTATTGACATTAAATCGGGTGTGTTTGGGTTATGACAGCCGCTACAGGGGTGTTTGGTTTGTTGAATAACACACAAGGGGTGTGTTTGGTTTGAACAGAAATACACCAAGGGGTGTGTTTGGGACAGCAGGAAACTGTAAGGATGCGTTTGGTTTAGCGAAACAACGAGGGTGCGTTTGGATTATATAAATTGATAAATAAATATAACATAAGGGTTAATAAACACGAAACCGGATATATATATATATATATATATATATATATATATATATATATATATATATATATATATATATATATGATATTATTATTTTGTTTAAGCTTAAACATAATATCATAAATAAATATACATATATATATATATTATATCTAAAACACGCGGGTGTTTGGAATATTTGAAACACGCGAATAATTGCAACATTGATTGATAAAGGGAAAACGTGGAAATTGGATAAATATGAAAAGCGTTGAATTTTGCGAAAATGGAAACGATATATAAACGAAAAGGTCATGATGAAATTTATATAAAATTCTATATTTAGTAATGATTTACAAAAACTTCTATTACTTTAGAAACCCGATAAAAAGGACGATGTTATATGGTTTTAAGATCTTTAAACTGGTTATTATACGATAACCCGAATAAACGAACGAAAACTATACTTTTACAAATGAGGCAACATTTTTAGCTACGATCCGTCACTAAGACGAAAGATTAATTTATAAAATATTATTTTATAAATTCCTGACTAGAAGGTAAAATCATAACTTTTGTAAAAGCTTTACAAACATCGTTTGTTTAAACTGTAACTTTAAAACGTGTGTCTAACTTTTAAGCAAGGGGTTTTTATTAATTAAATTGGTGTCGAAATAATTGGTTTAATTATTTACTCTCACTTTTTATATAATACTTGCAAAGCATTATATACGACACATTAATCTTTGGATTGTCTATATTTGTTATATAATTCCCGGTACGAGTTATATAATGGTTTATTTTTCTTATGTAATATATACAGAATATATTACATACGTTGGGTTTTCTTTTCAATTTATTTATTTAACCAACCACCAAACCATTACAACGTTAAATCTAAATCTTCATCAACGTGTAGTGTTGATGTAACCATTCATCGGGAAACCCAAATATATTATCCTAGGCTAGTGGATCTTAGCCGTTAAGATTAGTTGCAACTTCTCGATCGAGCCGCTTCGTCTTCCGTTCGTATTATGCATATTAGATGCCTATCTGCCAATCGTTCTTCATCATCAATGTGAGTTCATAACCTCGCTTTTCAATCTTTTGAATGTTTATAAACCCGCGAGGGGGAATACATGCTTGTCTACAAACTCTTTACTTACTGGGTTATCTTATAACAATGTGATTGTTTTTAAAGGATATTATGAGTTTTATAGCCTCACTTTTACTCGTTTTAGATAAATGTTATATATTTTTAGGGTGAAAACATGCATCGTTTTATAAATGGACACAAGTGGATCAATTTTATATTATGATTACGTGTTGCCTAAGTAGCGATAACCCAAGTTGAGCTCCTTTATCATGAACTGTCAATTATATAGATGTAGTTGTAAATTACATTATGTGAGCGTGAATGTTATGAATAGATCTATTTGGGAAACGACCTCCCCGTTCGGGTGGCTAGCTATCACCGGGAACGAACGTTATAGCATGTCAAATTTGGGGATGTTTTGGGTTAGACATCTAATCAGGGCAGAAATTGCAATATATATTATTGCAAGAAAGATCATCGAGCTTCAGTGTCATGAGCTTAGGAAACGTAATAATCAGGGTTTTCGTGATGTTTGCTTTGTTGTTACCATCACGGGAATTTATATGTTGGGTGACAGTTGCAGTTGCTTATCACGATAAAAAATCTTGTGGTCAAGTTATACGTTTTATGCAACTATTTTAGGAGATTTAAATGGTCTGGCATGTTTTGCTACTGTTGATTTTAAAAATCATACATATATTTGGAAAGGACATTTAAGGAATTAAATGGTCATATATACTTTGGAAACATTTGGTTTATTATTCATATCTAACTAACCTATGAACTCACCAACTTTATGTTGACGTTTTTAAGCATGTTTTTCTCAGGTGATTTAGATGCTTGGCCTACTTGATATGCATTGGAGTCTACTACATTCAAATGATCAAATCTCGTTGTATTGTTTTCAAGCTTTTCATTGTGATGCAATTATGGGACAAATGTTATATCAATTTCAAGAAAATCAACGAGATTACTTTTCAAACGACACATTTAGAGGTCGTTCTCTTGTATCTTGTGCTGTTGTATTATGAAGTAGCACCCCATGTGGTATTCCGCTGCGTTGTTATATTTTTGGGGGTGTTACAGATTGGTATCAGAGCACTGGCTATAGAGAACTAGGTTGCATATTTTACCCTAGACTATAGTCGTTTTCACAAACATTGCATCACATCAAACATTTTCAAAGTGCATACACGCTACTTGCTTATGTGCTTACATTACGTGCTGCATTAAGTGCTTACGTGACATACATATATGTAATATATATGCTTACATCTTTTGCGTATATCGCACGTTTATTTATATAAGAGTTATTTATATAAATACCAGAGCATTTCTTAAGACATTGTGAGTTGCACAATGGTCTCAATTATACCTCAGACATTGTGAGTTATACAATGGTCTCATCTTACTTCTTAGACATTGTGAGTTGCACAATGGTCTCACTTCGTTCTCAGACATTGTAAGTTAAACAATGGTCTCTAAGGATATTATTTTTCTTCATAGCTTTATACTATATTGTATTACACGAAGACCGTTATAATTTTTGTTTACATGGAATTATGTATGAATCTAAGTATTACAAGTCTTGTATGGGCGGGACTTGTAATATAAGGATTGATATGATAATTGCTATGTTAACAAAGCTTTACATTTCTGTTTACATGGGTTTATATAAATCTAAGTATTTGGACATCTTGTAGGGCGGGACTTAATAGGAAGATTGATATGAAAAATCGCCTATGCGGCGATTCTTCATAGAGATCGTTTACCTTATTTACTCTAACCGAGACTCACATTAACTATCTTGAACTCTATATTGATCTCGCCTGGCAGTTTTTACTCCCAGCTTCCAAAGACGAGTTTGAAACACTCGTCCCATACTCATTAGAGCACATGCATCGTTATGTCATCCATCACCTTGAAAGTTATGTGGGTACACGTATTGCATCGGGAATTATTAAGTAGGATGATTTATAAATCTGTTATTTAAAAGAGATTGGGACGCCACTTCAATAAATAAATAAAATTATAAATCACCGAACCATAAGTTTATCAATGATTATTTACATAAATTAGTACGCTTCTTATGCAAATAATGAATTATAAATAAGTGGGCTTAATGGTATCCGATATGACACGAGTATGAACCTAAATTCGAAAATCGCCACAATCTGTTGAAAAGGGTCTAGAAACACAATCGTGTTCTACCACTTGGCAGAATCTTAAGGCCTCGCTTGAGCTACCTTATCTCATTCTTAAGTCATTACTTTTACGATTGCAAATCCTTGCAATCATGAACTGTTGGTGAAGCTAACCGACTTGTGCACACTTGAGCTAATGGAGCTGATTCATCGAACTAACGACTGAGTACCAAAATCCGCCATCTATTCGCATAAGCTCTTCCGCGAGCTCCTCTCATTTATTGAACTTTATTCTGGGGATATTGTTTCTCGGAGGGTTCTCACCCTCTGCATCCCATCACCATTTTTCATAGTTATTGTCGTTATGGTTGTTGTTGTTGTTGGGTCCTGGAGTGGTCCCAGATTGTACAAACTTTTTTATCAACTAGTGATGAAACCCACCTTAAACAAGATAAGCATATGTCGATATAGTATTCAGTTGAATTACTCATTGCAGACAAATAGTACACCAATTTAAGTCATGATACAAACTAGTACTGCCAAGTAAGTTGAGTACTTACATCCATAAGTCACGTTGATGTGAATTATCGAACCTTACAGATAGTAGAAACGAGACTCCGTCCTCGGATATTTAGAAACTTATACAAACATACTCACGCGACTACACCTTTTCTTGAGGTTTTCACTATAATGAGACTCTTCCTATAACGCGGTTATACCAGTCATAAAGAATCTGTAATGAAATAATTTTAGATACCCATAGAGATTGGAATTAAATATCCTAGACAAACCTAGCCAAAATTTTTGGTAGATTGAGAAGTGTAGAAACACCGAATTTTGCTGAATAAAGCTATCAGCGTCTTGTTTAGGACGAGTTTATTTAACCTCAGTCTTTCCTTGGTCACACAATCGGATAACACAAATTTTAACCGGGACGAGATATCTTTAAGGGTAGGTACTGTAATCACCTAGAATTTTCGGAATTTAAAGGAGATATGAAGTTATTCCTAGGTGATTATCAAAAACGAGCAACTAAACCACATTTCACAACTCGGACTCTAAAGCAATTTGATGTAAAACGACATTCCTGACAACTTTTTAGTTTTGACCGAGATCCGAAAACAGTCAGAAGGTGACTGAAATGTCCTCGCAAAATTTTGAACACAACGCGTACCGACCCAAAATAATTAAATTTATATTAATTATCATAATTTATTAAAATAAAAATATTTAATAAATTAATTATATTGTTAATCGAAAACGTTTGTTAAAAACGCAATTATTGAAGTTAAAATTCATTTTACGGATAAAGTTTATCGGAAAAATATATAAATGAATAACAAACATTTTAAATAAATGTTATGAAACAATTATGAAATAAAATCGTGTAATTACTCATTTTTTATTGGAAAAATGATTTGGAAAACAATGACGCAAGTTTCGAGAGTTGAATATTTATGAAATATTATCAAATAAATACTCATTTTTATCAGAAAAATGATTTGGAAAACAATGGCGCAAGTTTCGAGATTTGAATCGTCCGTTAAGTCGCTCAAACGAGTCCCGAACCGATAGTTATAAAAACTTTATTAAAAAGTTACACTTTTAACCCCATACTATTATAGACTTGTCACTTTAGTTATATATATATATATATATAACTTATACCTTTTTCATTTCATTTTCCATCTCAAATTATACACACACATCTATATCACTCTCTCCCTCCCCATGACTTTTTGGCCGCCGGCCATCACCCACCGCCGGCCAGCCACCGCCGCCGGAAAACTTTTCCGGCCGGCTTTTCCGGCCAACACCAAAAAGGGTCCCCGTCACCGGATCTACCCGATCCCCATACCCACTCGCCGCCACGCGTCTTCGTCGCCACCCCCACCACCGCCACAGCCACCACTCCACACCACCACCGTCGCACCTCCAAGGGTGCGTTCGGTTTACTGTTCACCCGAAAAGGGTGCGTTTATTCGAGAAAGCGGGGGGTTCGTGTTGGGTTATAAACAAGAAAGGGGTGTGGCCGGGTAGTTGGTTTCCAGCCGCGAGGGGGTGTTCGGGTTGGGCTTAACAACAACAAGGATGCGTTTTGGATTGTTATAAACCGACAAGGGTGAGTTCGGTTTGTGTTCATAACCGAAAAGGGTGCGGCGGGTTCGGGTCAGCCACCCGATTAGGGTGCGTTTTGGTTGTGGAAACCAACTAGGGTGCGTTTGTTTGGTGTGGTCAGCCGAAAGGGGCGGCAGCCGCCACCACGGGGTGCGTTTGGTGGGCTGCCGCCGATTATAGGGTGCTTGGGTCCGAGTCGGCGGCTATGTGCGTTCGGGATGGGTGACAGCCGGGTCGGGTGTGGTTTTACGCCATAAGGGTGCGTGTGGTTTGTGTTATAAACAGCCGAAAAGGGTGCGTTTTGGTTCCGGGTCAGCCGCACCAAAACAGCCAACAAAGGGTGCGTTTGGGTTGTGGTTCGGCCAGCAGGTGCGTTTGGCAGCCACCGAAACCGGCTAGGATGCGTTTGGTTTATTTGGTTTTGTAACACAAGAAGGGTGCGATTGGTTTTGGTAAACGACCCACAAGGGTTCGTTTGGTTTGATAATCAGACACAAAAAGGGTGCGTTTGGGTTGCACCACAAAAGTATTTTGATTATTTGATTTAATTTTATCAGGATAATTATATGTGATGAAAAATCTATTGAAACTTGCGACGTCTAAGTATAATAGGTTATTAATATTAAAACGGGATTAATATTAATCTCTAAGCAATATTAGATGAGTTTTTGAGCTAAAAACGGATCTTGGCGCATGTTTGTAACGGGTCATTTTGACCAGAAAATAGAATATGGGATTCGGGGTTCGAGATTTTGAAAGGTCGGAGTTTGGTTTACAAAATATAACAAATTATATTTTTACGGACGTTTTGATATAAAACGGGACTTCTAACTCCCAATAACGAAGAAACTGGAACGAAATCGAAATATACACTTTAGTAGAAAAATAGGTTATTTTTAATATATATTAAAAATGGCAGATTTATTAATTAAACGATTTGAGCACTTTCGAGTCCGTTTCGGCCTTCCGGCGAAACACGAAAGTTGTTCGTAATGACGTTTTACTTTGCCGCGAGGATTGTCAGTTTTAAAATTTTAGTATTGTTTTGGGTTCGAAAATCACAACCGGGTTCATAAAATCATAAATCATCAAGGGCCATCAAAGGTAATTTTATAACTCATATTTCATCATATTAATATGTTATATACCTGGGAAAAATGTTCATACACTTTATTTTGATTTTATAAATTGAAACCATATTTCAAACCCTAAATTAGAAAATGAAAATGAAATCGGGCATATAAAGATAATTGGAAGATTTATTTTATATTTTTCTGAGGTTATACATATTCTCATATAACTCAGAAAATATTGTTTGAAGTAATTTTTAAATAATACGAATGATTTTGGAGATTTAAATGTGTTTATCCGATTCGAAACTAAGGAAAAAAGGGAAGAAAAATGGTTAAAATGAAATTAGGGATTAGGGTTTTGTTTATTTTGTCCAGGTGTACTTAATGCAGTGATGGTAAATAATTGTGTTTGTGATTGGCGGAAATTTGATTTTAGGGTTTTGTGAACTATTTTTTAGCCGATATTATGTATAAAAGGTATAAGGATCTTGTTTTGTAATTTCTGAAACTTTGAGGGTCTGTATTTAAGCATGTTATTTATATTTGTTTTGACCTGAGAAAATAAGTTGGGGGTGTTTAGAAAAGTCATTTTGATATTTATTTATGTACCATTACTATTTTATTGAAACCTGCTATTTATAGAAACATGATATTTATCGGAAACTTACGAATATATAGAAACTGTATTTTTGAAAGTCTATGTTAGAAAGTCTATTTTTGGGTAAAGTTTAATTATGGAAAACTTATTAAATCAGGACAAGTTATCATTTATGAAGTTAATTAGGAAAGTCTATTTTTTGGTAACTTACTATAATTAGATGATGCTTATTTTTGGGAAAGTACCCAATATAACAAGAATGCTAATCATGAACATACTAATCTTGGAAATATGTTTATCAGGGACGTACTAATCAAGGTTTCATGCTGATTATAGAAAGTTACTAAAATAGAAAGTTTTACTAAAAATGGAAGATAATTAAATCATGTACATAGTAACTTATACAAGTCTTTAAACATGTAGATCACGTGAAGCAGGGTAGTTCCATCTCTTTTCATCCTCTCTTTTCGTTTTCTTTGCTGGACTCAAGGTACGGATTGATATTCCGTTCCTTTCAGTTAAGGACATTCTTTCTTTCCAGATTTCATCCCAGAACTTGCTATGCTTCCCCATTTTATGTCTTTTGCCTTTGATCCCTTACATGTGATTTCATGACTTATCTATTTCTCCGAGTTATATATACGCATGACATGATTTACTATGACTTCCACCTAGTCATGGATTTGGTACCATGACAGTGACACATGTGGCACATGTGTAGACTCTTTCGCGTTGAGACGTGATTTCACGCGGCACTCACTTTTCATGTTACCAGATTATATTTCATGTTTTGGCATTATTATTCAGGGGCGTAATTGGGTGCATCTAGTTTACTGTTTACCGTTCTATGGTGATTGGTGGTGTGTGCTTACATCCCATCACATTGGACCTGATCCCTCCACCCATATTATTATAAGAGGTCTCCCTTATTACAGTGTTGTAGGCGCCCCTTATTATATGCATGTATTCACGACCTTATTATTATGACATGTATGATTATTATGAGTCTGTGGGATTCCTTATTATTTATGTTTATACTATCCATGATTTAGTTCATGACTTCTTTACTTCGTATTACATTGCTTTACATGTTTATGTCCTATTTTCATGACGCATTCTCAGTGTTCCTATGACACTTTTGATCTCTCCGCTGCTTTTATACTTATTATCCTGGATTCATCTTATTACTTACATTGTTATTTATATCGTTCACTGAGGTTTATGCGCAGCGTATTTCTTTCTTTTTTCTTATACGGCAGTATCTAGAGGAGATTGGGCATGAGAGAGTGTTGTTAGGGAAGTGACCATTTAGCTTCATTCTTTTCATCGACAGACATTTTTGATGTTTATACTATCTTGGACACATGTTTGTCTTTAGACTACTTTTCCGTCTATTCTTGTTGATCTATAATTAGGAGACCGATGTTTGATTCCGGGCTTTCCCACCTTGTTTTGTTTATTACTTTATGAATTTATGCCTTTATTATGCTTTGATATGACACCATGATTATGACGTTTCGGCCTACTCTCTGGAGCGGGTTTGGGTCGTTACAAGGGAAAACTCAAAAGATCAAAGTTGTAAAATAAGCTGGTGGGAGTATTTTTAATAAAAGCACTATGGGCTGGAATCCCACAGATAATCTCATAAAAAGCTTATCAGTAAGCTGATTAAAAAAACAAGTGGTTTTTCTCAGGGGTTTACTATTAGCTATAAAACAGCTCAAATAAGGTCAAATTGAAAAAGGAAGGAAAGATGTCTAGAGCAGCTATGAGTTGCTTAATCTAGACGAGAAAAGAAAATAGATTAGAGTAACTAGATTATAGCTGAAATTGAAGGGCAAGGTAACAACTCAGAAAACAATGAAATTAAGCACAAAACAATTAAGCTCAAAGTTCAATAAGCAATACTGGACTAAGGCTTTCTGTGGGATTATGAACTACTAATAAAAACTATCTTTTTAGCTATAAAACAAAATACTCTTAAGCTAAATAACAAATTAAAGAAACTACTATAATTTCCTAGGTTTTTGTATTTTTGGCTGTTTAAGCTGTTTTTTAAGCAAAAATTAAGCTTAGCAAATAAGATTGGAATGAAATTTCAAGTAAAATCTATCATTATGCAATATAAAACTAATATATCTAAAATTAAGCCAGTAATTCTTACAATAGCTAAGTATATTGACATAAAAGTAGTCAGTATTTACTAATTTTGATCAGCATTACTGATTGGAAAATTAAGTGAACTTTTTAAACTGTAAATTAAGCTACAAAATGGAAATTAAGCCCTAATCTATATTAAACTATATCTAAACTATATTATACTAGAAATTAAGCTCCTAATTCCTACAAATTCTAGCCTAATTCTAAGCTTATAATTCAGCCTTACAATATCAGCATATGCTGTGTATGAAAATCAGTATGTTAATGATTCATTTTGAACAATGGCTATACCACAAAAACCAAAATGCAGCCAAACCTAGTGACTACCACTACCTTAAACACACTCAAATGAGTGTGTATAAACACAATGCAGGCAAAATCCAAGCCTTAAGGGCTTTGGATCAAAATTTCACAAGCAAAAAGAAAGGCACAAGGTACCCTGGTGCTGAGAAGAAAAATTAAGCCATAACCTTTTGAAAATTAAAATCTAACTTTTGAAATCTGTTTTCCTATTGATTTTAAGTGATATTAAAACTGACTCAAGTGTTTTGCACAAATTATATTGACTTTTTATGGTCAAACTTGCTTATGCCAAACACCCCTTTACAGATATAGTAGCTTATGATTAAGCTAACAAAATGAAAATCAACTTAATGAGACCTTAACCCCAGATGATAAACAGCTAATATTAATCTTAATAAGCATTACTCAACAACTAAATAAGCAACAAAATTAGTCTTAAGCTATTTTACCTATTTTTTGGGTTTTTTAAGGTTTTATAACAAGTGATTTATAAATCTATGATCTAAACTAAGAAAAGCAAAAACAGCTAAACTATTATGATTATTAAGCTAGATAAAACACAAATAAGCACTAATAAGCCAATTAAATAAGCAAATAAGCAGATCTAAGTTTAGAAAGCAATTCAACTAATATTTAAAGCAAGAAATTAAAGGAAAACTTACAAGGCCTCTAGCTAAACAAGAGGAACCAAATTTGGCAGCTACAAGCTCCCTAGCTTATTAATAAGCTAGGGTATAAGTCCATGGGATCTCTTCCAAGTTAAGATCCCCTTCCAAAAAGCTCATAAGTCCACAAGTAAAGGTAAATCAATGCTTCAACTAATTTTAAGAATAAAAGTATGATTAAGGAAGATTAAACTCTATTATGAGCTTATAGACTCATTAGAGCTGAATTTGAGCTTATGTGGGCTTATTGAGCTTTTAGCTTAATATTTGAGAATTTAAATGAGAGCTTAAAAGTGAGATTTAAAGAGCTTTAAACTGAATTTCATTAATAAAAGATACTGATTACATTACTTAAAAAGGAGATTACAAAACATTTAAGGAAAATTACATTTAAGAAAAATACGAAATTAAGCTAGACTAAAAGCTACTAAAAAAACTAGATTCTGTGTGTGTGAGAGGTGAGGCCTATTTATAGTGCCAAGCTGAAGCTTCTAGGTCTTCTCATCCTCTGCACGCTCCAATAGATCCTGTCCATTAATTTCTTCAATGATTGGGAGCTAAATAAGAGCCGTTGGATCAAATGGGTGCACTCAAGGATTGCCAAGCTGTCATTCCTTGATGTGACAGCTTGTGCTTCTTTTGTGAGAGGATCTAGGGCAAAACCCACGCCCTTGTGTGCTTCTACATTGATGACATGTGACTTGAGTGTGAGTGAGGCCCTTGAGATTACTTTTCTAACCCTGCCATCATGTATACGACCTCATGAATTGTCCATTTTAGCCATCAATTGAGAAAAACCCTTTGTTAAGAGTAAGTGGTAACTTTGGGACGATGATGAATAGTAAAATGTGTTTGGCGCCCTTTTAATAACTGAATCGGGGTTAAATTCAGTTGGATTTTGGGCTAATTACACAAATGGTCCCTTTCTTTCTTTTCTCC
>BQNB010158745.1:0-14995 GCA_026074375.1 Tanacetum coccineum | reverse complement strand
TATATTTAGGATCATATGAACATTATAAGGGTGTATTAGCAGAAGTAGAACATTCAAAACCTAGGTTTGAGCTTCAAGGGTCAAAAATGGTGGAAACGGGTCATTTTGGGTAGTATTTCCACTCGTACGCCTTGTATCTTTACTATGGGGCTTCAATTCTTTAGGGATTCACTTCTTGAACTTATTTAATGATCCTAGGATCATATAGGAGCAAAGGATTGTTGCCTTATGGGTTTGAGAGAGGGGATGGGTGGTGCAAGTTTGAATGAGTTATCTAAGGTCCTATTTATAGTAGTTTGAAGGCAAAGGAGTTAAGGAACACTTAGGATCTGTTCATGGATGTGTGCAGGGTCTAGAGGGTGACTAGGAGAGGCTATACGGTGATTTTTTAAGGATAGGAACTAGATTGAAGTGGTGTTAGAGTCCTTGTGGTGCCACAACTTGAAAAGAAAGAACAAGAGCACATGTGAAGCTTTTTAATCAAAAAAAATGAATATATTTGTTGTAGTAGCTGAGTAAGCAACTTAGGATGCATGTGGGTAAGTTATTTTGCAAAGGAATCCTTTAAAATGTGTCAAAATGCAAAAGAATGGGTTGCGGGTTCATTTGGGTCTTCTAGGGTTCGAATTTGGTTTCTTGGCTTATATTTTGTGCACATTGATCAAGGAATGATAGAAATATGTTCTCAAGGTTTGTATTAAGGGTTATCAATTAAAATTTGCAAGTATTTTGGGTTCAAACGGGTTAAAAATGACGAAATGAGGTCACGGGTTCCATTTGGTACGGTTTAGGGTTTTCTTGACTTTCTTTGCTTATAATTCATGTACATTGGACCAAGATTGATAGATTATTGATCCTAGGTAGTATATTAAGGATTATAATTAAAAGTTGAGAGGTGGTTTGGGTTAAAATGGGTAGAAATGAGTAAACGGGTTAAAAGTTACAATTAGGGCACAAGTAGCTTTGTTTCAAGAACAACAATTAGAAAACTTATTGTTTCTTGTACACAAGTGATGGTGAAGAAATTAGAATGAAAACGGAGGTAAAACGGCTATTTTGGAGATCATGCTTAATGACTTGTACATTGAGCTTTTAGAGACTTGTACTTTGACTTGAAGAGATTTTATATTTCTAATATGAGAGGTTATTATTGTCGTGTACAAATGCTTTTGATGGTTATTCTTTTCCTGAAATTCAGGATTTATGGGTATACGATAATGGTTTTAAAGCCGTTTTGAGTATATAACGTGTGTAAATTAGTACATTATCGGAATAATGTACTTGCTAATAAGGGTTATGATAATATTGACTTGTCAAATTGTGTTGTTTACTGACATATATGAAGAATCGGATGGCCATAGATACGGTTGCTGTGTGCATTGTATACTTTAGTTATGCAATTACATTGGATATTAAAGATATTGACAATGCATAAGTAATGTAATAAGCGAAAAAATTTCCGTTCAAGTATGATACTTAGTAAAATTGGTTTGTATTTGATGAAAACATTTTGGGTTGTTTATTGTTCTCACCTTTACAGAAACTCTCATCCCCGAAGAGTCTAATTGAAGTTTATAGAGTTATAGTTTGTAAGGTACTAGGCATGAATTTGATCTTTATGTTAGGCTAATCAAGGTTAAAGTCACAAGGGTGTGATTGCATTTATTATTATGTTGCACACCATAATGATAATTACCTCCTTCACACGTCTACTTATTTTCTAGACTCACTCTCATGGATGACAGCCTAATCGAACTTTCGTCTGATAGGATAGAAACCTGGGGTGGATGAAATATTTTAATGTACGGATACATGTGGGTTCATGGGGCACCTAACATGTTTGCTGCAGCTACTATGTGAGCCGTAAAATAGAAATCGCTAGTCATAACTTTTAAAAAGTAACATCGAATAAGGAATTTTATCACAAGTCTTTGTCAAAATTTTCATACTAGTGGTATTGAAATTATTTGACAATTGTATAGACTATTTTGTGTGTCTTCCTGTTTTTTGCGTTGCCAGATTATAACAGAAAATTTTTGAATATGGATACATAGGAATGAGGTGTGATGTCAAAGATATGATTATGAATTTGTAAGAGAGTTACTGAAACACTGTGAGATACACGATTTGAAATGAAACAGATGATGAAAGTAATAATTATAAATGATTAAAGAATTGTTTGTCAAACGGATTGAACTGAGATGGTTTTGTATGTATGTTATTATATCTTAAGCTACTTATTTATAATTTGTCACTTACAAAAAAGAAGCATTCAACTCTTATAATGAGGAATTTATAAATTCCACTGTTGGAGATTTCTAATTTCCCTTATTCAAATGAAGACAGTTGACCTAATTCAAATTTCAATTAGTATGATAATAAATTGTCTTCCTAAGACATAAAATACATGATATGATAATGTGTAGAAAAACATGATATGATCATGAATTGTTAGATTTTATTAAGATGATGTGATTGTAATGACGCCCATAGATAATTCGAGGATGTCTAATTTTTGTTGCAAAGGTTTGAGGAGAGTATTCAGAGTTTTACATCTTAGAATCGATGGAATTGACAAATAATGTCGTAGTTTTGATATATCAGATAACAAGATTGTACGGAATTCATTCACTTTTTTATTTCTGGACTAGCTTTACATATGAAGAACTCTAAAAAGAGTTGACTACTTATTAGTACGTATTTCGTAGTAAAATTTAGATTAAAGCTACAATGACACGATTGTAGATTGTTGTTGTGGTTTTTCAGCTTGGAGAAGATTTTGATGAATTGAAATATCTCGAGGATGAGAGTTGTTTTTAGGGTTAGGAATTCTACAGTGAACAAAAGCAAGTTATCTCTAAGTATGCTTTCTGTGGCCCAATAATGCTGCTTTGAGCATGATTTGCTACATGTCCTTTCTTTCCGAAGACTTTACAGGCATTACAAATTACGGATATTGTTTGTAGATTGTTTCTAGTGGTTGGTCTTTTGTTTTTGCAGTACTTGGTCTGGTGGCCTATCTTGTTGCAAACCTGACACTTGACACTGCAAGGTCCCGTGTGATGTAGTCTACATCTTTTACACAAGGTAAGGTTTCCAGTATACCCATTGGCAGCAACATAAGTCTTGAAGGCTTCTTGTCTTTTATGTTGTTGGTGGTGGTAATCATTGTTATGGTTGTTTTTGTTGCGGTTATCTTGGTAGTTGTTGTGATTGTGATTGTTAAAGTGGTTATTATTGTTATGTTCATTGGGATAGTTGTTGTTGTTGGTGTTTCTTCTATCTTCAAACCTTCGTTTATGATTATTGGTTTCTTGCACAGAATCACGCTTTATTATCTGATCCATTAATCTTTGGGCTATGTTGATGGCTTCCTCCAAATTTTAAGGTTTCGAGGCAGTAACATTTCCTTCAATGCTTCTAGGTAATCCACTAATGAAGACTTCCATAAGTTTCTTGGTGTTTGGTACCATGTTTGGGCATAAGGCGGCTAATTCTTGGAATCTCCTAATGTATGTCTTAAGATCATTTCCTTTCACGGCCAAGTTGTAAAATTCGTCTTCCATTTTCTTGACTTCAGTTCGAGGGCAATACTTGTTGGTTAAGAGTCTTTTCAATTCAGTCCAAGTGATTTGATTGGATTGATCTATTCCAATAGGTTGAGCGTATGAATTCCACCAGGACAGGGCATCATCGGTTAAAGTACCGGTAGCAAATGTCACTTTGTTTTCCTTGGCACAGTTGCTATGAGAAAATACCGATTCAGTCCGTTCAAACCAGTGAATAAGGTCAACTGCTCCTTCCGTACCATTAAAGTAGAAAGGTTGACAGCTAACAAACTCTTTATAGTTTCCCGTTTTTGCTTCAGGAGTTCCAGTAGGTTCGGTGTTCCTATTGGGATTACTAGCACTTGCCATTGATGCAGCTTGTGCTTTCAGAGCTGAGGAAATGTCATCATTAATTAGTTGCTAGATGGCAGCTAAAGTTATGGCTGGTGTTTCAGATGTTGACGTCCTTTTGAGAGGCATTCTATCAACAGAGGATAACACGTAGTAAGAATGATATCATAAGTTTTGAAAAGTAATAAAAGAGAATGTGATGCTTGTTTTGAATAGATTCAAGGCAACTATCTAGTAACTTTGTTGATACGATGTGTAATACGATCATCTACTCTTTAGTATTAGAAGAATATGAATGTAATAGTAAACGTGATGACAGTAGTAATGATTGAACAATGATATAACCATAAGCTTCATTATTATTATGATGATAATCGACGTACTCTAATGTCTATTACTAGGGAGTACAACCTTGAAGCTACAAAGAAAGAAGATTGATTGTATATCTAAACCTTAACCTTATGATCTCCTTTTATACACCAAGGAGTACCTTTAACAAAGATAACTATGAATCTTCTAAAACATTAACTTATATGCATATCTTTCTACAATTTTTAGAATTACACAAGCATAACTTAATACATATCTTTTACACGTCTTTATCTCTCTTCACCACGTACTTTATCTTCAAGCAGACTTTAACTTCTTCTTGGCAACAGTCTTAAGTCTTCAGCAGTTTTTAAGTTTATTTGTCCAGTACCAAAATTAACACTGCAGTACTAAACTTTGTAATCTAGCAGTATTAACTCTGTAATATTGTTAGTTATAATTTGAGTAGTATTAAATCTCTTGAACTAGAAGTACTATCATGTGTAAGATTTATTCTTAACAATCTCCCACTTAACTTGTGATTTACTTTAAATCTAAAGGTTATTCTGAATCAAATCTTCTAGTTCTATTTCTGCTGAGGATGATTCAAAACTACACATTATCTCTACTGATGAGAGTTGAGTCTTATAAACTGAGAGTTTCATATGCATTTCACTTTCTTTGATAACCTTAGTCTTCTACTTAAAATCCTTGAAAGCATTTTTTTAATTAAGAGGATATTTCATTTTCTATCATCATGTGAATAGCAATTCCAGCTATAGATATCAGCAAATATGATTCTACATGTGTCAAATAATCTCTAGCTTATCAAGTTGTAGTCCTGTTGATTCTTCCATATTTCATCTTCTTCATTAGGCTCAAATAAAATCTTCAGATCTCTTTTTACTAGACTTTTGTTGAAAATTAAATCCAGGTCTCTTCATCACTTCCTTTTCAATCTCAGAATCCTTAGGTACAAAAGCATTATTTTGATCCCATACTCTTTCAAATATAGGTCTAATATCTTCATAGCTCATTCCATTGAAATGACTTAGCTTGTATCCTCCTTGATTTTTCAAATACATGCACATGTTCTTCCTTACTTCAGCCATAAAGAAAGATCTATTTTGAAGTGCATGATATCTTAATACAGCAGGGCCACTCCAATCAATATCATGAGCTTGATCAGCTTCAGCTACAACTTCTTGTTCTTGTCTTGCTCTATCAAATTCTTCTTGTAACTGTTTAGCTATTTCTGCATCCCTAGCAATCCTTTGATTTTCTTCTTCATTAATCTATTCTTGCAATCTAATAGCTTCTTCATGCCAAGTCTTTCATGCTCTTGTTGCTCTATTGACTTCTTCTGAACAGATTCATATTCTTTATAAATAGCTTATTCCTTTATCCTTTTCTTCTTTTCAACACTCCTTCTGATTTACACTTAGATTTGCTAGCAATACTAACTTCAGGACGTTTGGTTACTAGCTATTAGTACTTAATAAAAACACTAGCAGTGGTAACAGGTACACTAGCAGTAGTAAATCCTTCAGCAGTACTAACATCAAAATCATATTCCATGTCTTGCTTAGGATGTACCAATGAGATTGTAGGATCTTTATCAATGTCAGAGATCTTCCTCCCCTGTTTGGAAGAATCCTTTTCAGCATCTTCATCCTCTGAAATAACTATCCTGGCCCTTCTCCTAGCTTTGTTTGTCTTGACTTTCTTCTCTAACTTTTTCACTCTTAAGATGAGCTTTGTAAGAGCAGAACTATAAACCTTCTTTGTCTGCTGCAAGTCATTCTCCAAAACTTCAACTCTATTTGTCAACTTGGTAACCAAATCTATTAATTCATTTTATTGCAGACTGCCCTCATCATTTCTAAGTGTGTGAACTCTTGGGAGAGGTGAATCATGGGACCTGGTAAGGGTCTTATGTATGGGACCACTGCCTTGGCCTGCATCTAAGCCAAATTGTCAGTCGCATCGCGAGCGCACTCGCACACAACGCACTCGACATAACATCTACACTGTTGAAATGTAGAGCTCATCTGCTACTTGGGTTTGAGTAGGAAACTAAGACTAAGGAATCTCAGCTGCCTATCTGGTTATATCCCTAAGTGGTGATGATTGATGTGGTTTGGGTGGATAGGATGGTAGGATGTTATTTATGGTAAGGAGAGGACTCAGGTGCTCAGTGATCATTGGTAGGAATGAGGAAAGTCTTTCCAGGAATAACCTGGAAAACCTTTTCATGTTGCATAAACAGTTTATTGTGTAAGGGTAGGAGTAGGATAAAATTCTGGAACCTGTGAGTTAGAAGTAGTCTCTTTTGTTTTTGTTTTAAAATTAAAGAAATCTTGGATACATTAAAATTGTTTGTGTGCTCTATCCAAAATTCTTCAATGTGTGTCAAAGTCAATTTTTGAAAATTGAAAAGAAAAAAATCCTGTTTTGTAGCAAGCAATTATAGCAATTGCTATATTGCTACTAAATTGCTCCCAAGCTGTTGTCTTTGGACTTAAACGGTAAAGGATTGTATGATTGAAAAACCTCCACTGAGGAGAAAAGTGTCCCTTTTGAAAAGTAAGTCTAGCAGAATCAGACACATACCCCATAAGAGCAAGTTGCTCAAAAATCTCTGTATTTGGTAAAGAAACCATCAGAGTCTTCCAACTTGAGGTGTCTTCTTAGAGATGCTTCAGTGAGTCTTGACTTGTCCATCAATGGAAGCAGTTATTTCCACTTCTCCATCATCAGTTGTTCTAGCAGTAGCGGTACCCTAAAACTGTCGGATTAAGGAAACATATATCTTGGGATTCTTAATAAGGGCATACTTGATATGACTAGCATTTAGAAAATCCATAATTTGATGAAAGGCTTCACTTCCCTCTGGCTTTTGTAAGTAGGCCACCATGTTGGTGTTTGTCGTTAAAACTCCAAAATTTACCAATTGATGAGAGGAAAAATACGACTAAAGTCTTCTGGGATGAGGCTCGTGGATTGAGAGTATGTCCAAGCTTCAGGCAAAGTTTATTGAGTAATAAAGAGAGCACTTAGGTTTGTTAGTGGATTTGACCGATAACTGAAGGTATTTTGTTTTATCTTGAAGAAATCTTACTAATTTATAGAAAGATCATGAATTCTACAATTAGTCAAACCCTATAGGCTAGATAGTTGGCGCAAATATCTCAACGGCTAGAATTAGAAAGGAAATTTTGTTTTTTGGCGCAAACAGTACTAACTGTTCAATTCCTGCCAGTTCTAATTTTAGCCTATTCTTGTACTAACTTTAGGGGGCCAGCATTTACTTATAACATGTTTCATCAATACTAAGTTAATGCCCAGCAAGACAAGTAAGTACTGATTGAGATTAGCAAGTTTGACTTAATTTCATCCAAAAATCATTTCCATCACCAAATCTTGGCACTCACAATCTTTCTTTCTGTTTTTATGCCACGTTATCCTAATTTCTTTTTGCTCACTAATTCACTCTTTCTGTTTTTATCACACAACTTCTCTATCTGTTTGCCAGCTCACTATATCTATCTTTCTTTTCTCACCAATTCAAACATTTAGTAACATGGCCATTCAATTATATAAATTCAGTTTCATACTGTTCCACTCCCCACTTCCATGTTGTGTTAACTCTTGAGAGATGTGGGATCATTAACTATTCAGATGTAGTTCACCTAGTGTGAGGCTATCTACACCCCCAATATGGTATCTTGGCACCTGGGACCACTACCTGAACCAGTTCCCTAAGGACTTGGCTCATTAAGTATTGCCATGGATTGGGTCCTATTGATGTTACCACTATCCTGCTCTGCTTCTAAGCCAGAAGCAGTAGTGGCAGCCCTTTCCATTCTGTCACCCAACTCCTTATGGACAACCTCATTACCAACCTTTATAGGGGGGCCACTAGACTGAGGTATCTTGGTGTCCTGACCTTTTTTGACATGCTAGATGATTTTTTATTTTTTTTTTACACACTTTTGATATTACATGTCATTCATACCATGCTTGGCTAGTTGCCTCCCCTTAAACAATACTCAGAGGTGAAGTTTTCAACATCAGGTACTCAATATGCTTATCCTGCAGGTGTTAGTCCATAGCCAAAAATACACAATCCAAAGTATTTTCTTCTTGACAGTATTAAGTATGACTAACCATTTTAACAAGCAGTCTTAAGTATAACTAGCAGTACTAATATATGACTTAGCAGATGTACTAATTGTACAGACTAACAGTTAACTAATCCTTACAAAACTTTACAAAGTCATAAAAAGATGTAGACATTTAGGATTATGCATTCTCAAACTCTTTTGACCAAGTACAGAAAAACCTTACTCCAGCATCAAAAAACCTTTGGTAAGAAGATCTGCAAACATTATGATTAGTTATGAATTTTAACCATTGGTATTAACTTTTTAGCATTGCAATCTCTTATAAAATAATGCCTAATCTCTATATGTTTGTTTTAGAATGTAGAACAGATTTTCAATAATGCAGATAGTACTTGCTAATGTCCAATATTAATGACAGTATTCATGAAATTATACCCATATCAGCAATTAATTTTTGAATCTGAGTACTTGTCTTAACAACTAGAAGCAACCATAGATTCAGCTTCAGTTGTAGAGGTGGCAACCACAGTTTGCTTCTTACACTGCCATGATATCAACCTATTTCCCAAAAACTGACAACCTCCAGTTGTAGACTTCCTATCTTGAGTTGCTCCAGCATAGTCACTATCAGTATAAGCAACTAGTTCAAATGGAGAATCCCTAGAATACCAAGGCCTAATGTTGGTTTGCCTTTAAGATATCTAAAAATTCTCTTGATTGCTAAAAGATAGCATGGTTCTTTGGAGTAAACTTGGAATATGGCACATGCGCAAATTACTTGCAAACATAATTTCTGGCCTAGATGTGTGTTGAGTACATAAAGTACCAATCATAGATCTATAGAGATGTACATCAACTCATCAGCTATCTCCTTCTTTGACTTAAAGACTTTTCCAAATCAGCATGGGTAGAGGGACTTATATCTGTGTTGTTGGAATTTCTTCAAAATCTCAGCTACATATTTATCCTGACTCGGATAAATATTTCATTTCCTTATGAGATACCTGTTGTCCGAAGAAGAAAGTAAGTTCATCCCATTGAACTCATCTGAACTTTTCCTTCATAAGCTTCTCAAATGTAGTAAACAGTTCCTTGTTTGTTAGACCAAAGATAATGTATCAACATAGAATGTACAGGAAAATATCTCCTTTTTGCTTCTTGATAAATAATGTCTGATCTAATTTCCCTCTTTTAAACCCATTGCCCAACAGATAGTTAGCCAAGGTTTCATATCATGCTCTTAGAGCTTGATGCAACTCATAAAGTGCCTTGACCACCTTGTAAACTTTATATGGATGGTCAGGATCTTTAAATCCTGGTGGTTGAGTAACATAAACCTCTTCCTCAAATGGTTCCATATAAGATATGCACTTTTCACATCCATTTGATATACCAGAAAACCCATTAAAAGAACATAGGTCTAAAAAACAATCTTTATTGCCTTTAATTCTTGACAGGAGCAAAAACTTTTCATAGTCTATATTTCTTCTTGTCTTGAACTCTGGAAAATCCAACTTGCTTTATTCCTAATAATATCCCTCATTCATCTTTCTTATTTTGAAGACCCATTTTGATTCCAATGGCCCCTTTCATTAGGCTTATCCATAAGTTTTCCAAACTGGTGGATACTTGAATTACAGAAGTTCTTCACTGCATTGGCTTCCACCCAAGATGAATCAGATAGAGCTTTTTGCAAGGCTTGTGGGTTCATTCTGTAATTAGGAAACACGGCATATAAATAGTATTCAGGGTATCATGTGTCTTGTCTGTTCATATACAGCACTGAGAAACCTTGTTCAGAAGTAGATTTTGTCATTCTTCTTGTCTGAATAGAGGACTTCACATCTCCAATCACATTTTTAATTGGATGATCTTTATGGATTCTTTGTCATTGGGTGTGGGTTGACTCTGCTACATTCTTATTTCGACTTGTATCCCACAAAAACTATACCTACCTGGACTACTTGGTATATCAGCTGCCAATCTTACCCCCTTTACTCTCCTGCCCATCACTCACATCCCCCCTTACTTACCCCACCCTTCCTTCACGTAAACCTCTGTACATCCAACCCATAAGAAAATAAATACAGAGTAAGACCGCAAGGACACTTGCCTCCGAGCCACAAGACCACTGACCTACCAGTCCCTGGGAGATGTAACGAAACGCGCCCTGTAGAGCACCCGAGACGAAATCACAACAGACGCACTACAACCTCACTGCCACCACGGGCCCCAGAGAGAGTCGAACGAACAAACAAAGATACGGAGACACAGAAGAACGGCCATCAACGATAGACGACCGAATCAACGGAACAAAACACAACAACACACGGCACATGAGGAGGCTAAAACTGAGCGGTGCTCATCCCCCCGAGGGGCACCCCCCGAGACCCAACAAAGCGAAGGCAACAACGACCGAGGGGCGCGGGCACACCCAACCGTATAAACGGACGGCCACGACGCCGCACCAGCGCCCAAGAAACAGACCTATAACCGAAAGGGGTCTCCTATAGATACCGACCAAGTAAGGGGGTACCACAAGAGGGGCGCAACCGCCCGACAGAGAACGGAACGGTACACGAAGTACGACAAGCACTCATGGGAAAGGGAAAATCCAAGCCCATCGCCGTTCGGCTAACGAGCACTGGAAGCCCACACCAACCACTAAATTCGATATGCACCGCCGCTGACAACGGACGTCCCAGTAGACCCCTCGGAGACAGACCGCAAGGAAAGCTGTAGCCTTCCCCGCCCCGCACCCACTACTCTGGAACGCGCCCAGATACAACACACCACGCAAAACCACTGAACAAAGTCGTAATGGTACAAGGAATACCTGGTCGACCGCACCTGGAGCTCCCAGCTCCCACCCGCTACTATCTCCTCGGGGTCGGCAAAACTAAAGCAGTTCAGCACAGGGTAGCACCCGTACAAGACCCCAGCGGCAAGGCAACAACCAGCCAGGCGCACAACGAATACGACGCACGAAAGCTAAAGCCAGCAATCTGCGAGGCAGTACACTGGACCACTCCAACAAACAAAAGAACCGCAGACAGCCGAGGGAGCGACCCCTGAGAGAAGGCTAGAGCATACATCGAATCACACCCCAGATGACGGACTGCGGAAAACCCGAACCAGAGAACGAATCCGAGAGAATAGGCAAGAGCGGATAACGGCCAGCAGAAGCGAACAGGACAAGCAAATAGGGATAGCTGCACCAAGCCCAACGAGATACCCCCACGCCAGAAAGTCTCCAGCGGTGCCCAGCACTGCCGCAGCCTCACACCACCAAGTGGCCCCTACATGAAACACGCACGACCCCCTCTACCGCCCCGCAGCGCACACACAACACCGCCCGGTCATTCTGTACCCCCCGTCGGCCGCAGCCCCCCATTATCTGGTCCCTCCCCTCCTCCCCACTCCCCCCGTCATCTCACCGCCCGCCTCTCTGGTTAGACCAAAGTCCCGGCGCACATCAAACTGCTGCGCGGACATGGCCGCCCCCCCCCCCCCCGGCTGCGGTGCTCGCCACCCGCCTAACCAAGGAAAGATCCCGAACAACAGAATAACAACGAGGCCCACTCGCCCATCTTAGACAACAGACTACGTCACCCGCACCGGAAACCTGCCCCCCCCCCACACAATAGATAGCGTCCTAAACGCTACTCTCGCAAGACAGGCCCCACACAGATTATCCGTCCCGCGCGAAGACCTACACTCGGCGTCCACACAGCCTAGCCATGGCAGCATCGGACGTCCGCCTCCGGCCTGTCCCTCTGCACTAAACATCCGACCCACCCCTGCCACACGACCGATACACCACCACAGAAGAGTCGACTGGACCACTATTACCCACCGCCTCCCGCACCCCCATAGCGTGTCCATTCGCTGCCAATCTCGTGAACACGGTAAATCGCCCGGAGGACGCGGCCAAAACTCCTACCGCTCACAGTAGGCGCGTGGGACATCACACGGCACACCGCAACAAGCGTACCACAGGGGGTTTGACCTAGCAGGATCTCACACGTCAGCGTAAGCGCCGGCAGGCGTGTAACCAACCTAAGGACACGTCAAAAGATACCCGTCGGCACGCCGACCAAGATAACGGAGCCGGGCAGAACACCGCGCCCTGTCACCGTCCTCCCGGACTCGCCCCAGCGGACTCGGTCCCACACACCACGTATCCGGGCGCAAAGAAACCCAGGGATGCACAGGTACCAACGGGTACCTAACATACCAATGGACAAGAAAGTGCGAAAGAAGATAAGCACACACGCGCAACTAGGTCAAACGCCGAAGAAGCACACAATGTGCGTTATTCCTGTGACAGACGAACCTACCCACGATCACCTGACTATAAGAAAGATCAGGGGAGCGACGATAATACCAGCAAATGGCAGTAACTAACATTAGCCAAGAAAGACGGGCTATAGGTGGACCGCACACTCCTAACAGACAAAGTAAGCGGCCACATAAGAAAAGACAGAGAGATCTCAGACAGAACTGAAGACCTGACGCCTTGCACCTTACCGTCACAGGTCTGATCCATCCGGTCCCGGCGGGTTCGCCAACCCGACTCCCAGACCCCCCGCTCCGCCAAGACCGGCCTCCGGTCACAGACCTGGCCTCCGGCCCCGCCTCCGCCATCCTTTTTAAACTGCCATCCCCCGACGCTCGGTCAATACATTGCGGTCGGCTGTTTCTCCTCCTGGGCCCCGCAAAGACTAATCCCCGACCCCACGGCTCCACCTCATCACGGCCGCTGCATCAGAACATCAACATTACCGCCCTCGCCACTAAAACTACCCCGTTCCCGTCACTGGCCCTCGTTCCTATGCCCATCCCCCGCCATTCCTTCCACCACGCACATAGTACCGCTCATGTCCCGGACTCTCCCGGCTCCTTCCTCGCAACTTCACTGAGACATGAAGCTTCCGTTCTGCCCTCCCTCTCTCTTTTCCCGTCCTCTCCCTCTCATCTCTCCCTGTCTCTCCCTAACCCCCCCTCTCATCACTCTGCCTCCTCTGCCCCCATTTCCCACTCCCCCATACGGGGCTCTGGGTTCAATCCCACCCTATTACCACTCTCCAATCCTCCCCTTCTCCACACTCCACCTCTTCAATCCCCTGGATCAACCTCTTGCTCACCCCAGCCTCCCCTCCTCCTGACTCCCCCCCTCCCACTTCACCTTGCCCCCCCTCCTCCTCACTTCCACCCTCCCTTCTCCTACCTCCCACACCCCCGCCCTCTGCCCCCCTTTTCACTCCTCCCACTGAACCTCTACCTCACTGCTCCCCCCCCTGCTCCTTTATCTCTCTCCCTTCCCCTCTTGCGGCCCCCCTTCCTCTCTCCTCGCCCTTCCTTCCTACCCTCCCCCCCACCTTCCCTCTCCTCTTGTCCCTTCCCTACTCTCCTCCCACCCCCTCTTCTGCTTTACCTTCCCACTCCCCTCCTCCTCCCGCTCCTTTCACTTCCCACATCTTCACCCTCCACACCCCCCCCCCCTCCTCTACTCCCTCCCCCTGCTCTCTTCTCCCCCCTTCCTCTTCCCCAACTACCTGCTCTTCTTCCTACCCCCCCCCTCCTCTCCCCCACCCTCTAACCCCTCTCCTCCCACCTCCCCCTTCTGCCCCTCCTCGCCCGACTGCTTCTGCCCATCCTCCTTCCGCCCTTTTCTTTCCTCTCTTCTGCCCCCCTCCCTCCTCCACTTCCCTCACCCCCTCACCCTTCTATCCTTCTCCTTCCCTGGACTTCACATCAACAATCACATTTGTAATTGGGTGATCTTTATAGATTCTTGTATTTGGAGTGAGTGGAACTGTATAGGAATTTGTGATGTTCCCCTAATCAACTTTTAATTCATCTTCATCACTGAAGAACTCAACATAAGTGGCTTCAAGTGAATGACAAGCTCCCATTGTGAACATGTATTTTAGGCTATCTTAATCATATGAACTAGCAGTATTAACTGATGGATCAACAATATTAAGTTTAAAACAACCAGTATTAACTTTAGGACTGGCAGTATTAACATTTTGTCTAGCAGTATTAACTTCCTTAGGACTGCTATCATCTTCATACTTGTCTTTTTTATCATTTTCATTATCTGAACCATCTTTAACCTGCTTTTGATCATCAACAACAGATTTTGGTTTACCATTACCAACATCCTTTGGAGGTGAATCAAAGTATGAAGCATCTTTCTAAATTGGCATCACAATGCAATCTTGACTGATTTCTTCTGATGTACCTGCATTAAGTTCTCCTTGTGTACTTGCAAATTCATTAATGATTGTACCTGCAGCAACTGGTACATAATTCATAGATTGGGTTAGAGAATCAAAATCAAACTGCCACTTTGGACCATTCCCTTCTATCATAGGCTTATTCTTTAAAAACCAAATATGCAAGTTTTCTTCTACCTTCCTAGCTCTAGTGTTGTATACCCTAAAAGCTTTACTACTCAAAGAATATCCAACAAAGAAACCTTCATCACTTTTGCCATCAAACTTGCCTAAATTGTCTAAAGTATTAAGAATGGTAACATGACATCCAAATAGTTTCATAAAGTTTAGAGCTGGTTTAAAACCTCTAAAAAGTTCATAAGGTGTCTTGTTATGAGGCTTGACTACTAAGACCCTATTCTGTACATAGCAAGCA